>JABASH010002985.1:0-18020 GCA_019776445.1 Tomocerus maximus | reverse complement strand
AATTATGTCCAAACCACCAATTTTTCAATGTATTGACTAAAGTTTTCTAAATTAGAAATGTGAGGAATCTGCCGGATCTGCAGAATATTAATTTGCATCAAATATTATTGCATTATTTTGCAAGGAATCTAGTATACACGTACGATTCAAAAATAAATGAAAGTTCAATATGAATATTTGGAGGTGAGTAGGGAATTACATTGCCTTTGTAGTTTGTTAATTGGACTAGTTGGGTCCACATGCCCTACAGGTGCATAAAATAACTAATATTCCCTAAGGTTCTCATATGTCAAAGGCTGTTGATAAATTTCATTTTTTCTTAACCAATTCACCTGCAGAGCAAAGACCACATACATGAGGTCGGGTTATTGTTACTATTGACTTGGACATTATATTAAGCAGAGTGCATATAATTTATTTCCCTCAGAAGTCAGAAATAGAAAATGTAATAAAAAGAGATCCCTGCAGAGTGAGTGTTAATAAATAAGAGTCGGATGAAGTCCTTTCTTAAGAAGCCCTTGATAGTTGATTGGTGTAGAACTTACGTATATGACAGCAGCCAACTCTTCTCGGAGTGTTGCTTTGTCCATCATGGGAGCATTTCTCTTTGGAGGCTCTCCATTGTCAAAAACACTGAACTGTGTTCCAATAAGATTTGAGCGGACTTTCCCTATGAAAGAATCCCCTCCTCTTGAGAGATCAGTTGCATCTGTAGATATCAAGTAGTTGCTTGTCGTGCTTTTCTTTCGTTTTCGTCCGGCAAGAAGGAAAACCTAGACAATTATGTTCATTCTTTTATCTCAAAGTTGGAGCCTAATTGCAAAAGTAATCCCCCGACACGAGAAGTAATGCAGGCCATAAGCTACGTAGGCTCTTTGTGTGTGTTGCTCCTGTTGCTTATTCTTAGATCTCAATGTGTACTTTCAACTTTTCCCAAATTAATCTTAAGGTAGAAAAATCTAGGATTACCTTGCGACCGTCGTCTCTCTCCAGATGCATGTAGTAAGTGGGATACAAACCCCGATCCATCCCTTTTCGGTCACGAGTAATGCGACATTTGATGAGGAAACCTTGTGCGGCAGGTTGCAACACAAACTGCTCTATGTTGTCCATTACGTCAACCAAATTCACACTAAATTTTGGGGCGTTAGGATCCTCCTCTTCAGTCTAGTTCATCAACATTCATTAAAATACGATATACGCAACCAACTTTGCTCAAACTAATTTCATCCAACATAATTTTTATAATTAGATAAAATTCAATACAGATAGCACAATTAGTGAGCACATATAAGCTATCCTACAACTTCCTTACGATTCTTTTCTGATTTCGCAATTTATATTCATGTTGCCCCTAAAAGGTACCCAACTACAAACAATGGCGTACAGCACGTTGAACTAATAGGAGAAACTACAAAACTTTAGTCTTTATATGCGTACTTTCCCCTAACTTTCTCCACTTTCCCTACAAGTCCAGAAGTTCTGTAGTTTTGTAACGCCTATTAGTATAAAAGACAAAAACAGTTCCAGCATAGGTATAACCTTTGTGAACAACCAATTTAAAAGTGGCAACCTATAGCAAAATGCTTTGTGAGTATGTGCTTCATATTATTGAATTACTAGTATAGCAGTGTTCACTCGTCCTCGCCAAATTACATTCCCCATTACGCAATAGATGAATAAATAATCAAATTTCTGAATATATAGATAGATAGAGCTATAACATCCTTTAGCTAGATAACAGTCTGTAAAAATTTATTCATAGCAACCCAATGACATTCATAGCCTCTTCATTTCGCTGTCGTCATTAATTGCAAACACGTACGAAACTAACGTAACAAGTAATTCCTACTTTTAATTGACACATTGACAGTAACACATGAACTTACACTGGCTAGTTTCTCCGGAGTTTGAACACTGTTGATTTCTGTTGAAGAGTTTTTGCCCAACTTAGCTGGAACGACAGGGGCTGATCCGTCAAAAGATTCAGATGAAGATAAAGCTCGAACGTCTAATGGAGACTTTTGACTTTTGGCTATAAAAACAAAAATTATCGTTATTCTCAGACATTCCATAAATTTATAGTGCATGTAGGTCACAGTTGTGTACTTTTTAGATTAATAAAGCTTTGCCAGATCTGATTCAAACTCACAGCTGCGCCTAAACATCAGGGAAGACTTTAAACTACAGACTACTAAAAGCAAAGCATACACTAATTAAGTGTAACAAGGGATTGCGATAAAGCAGCTTGCTTAAATATCGAAAATAGTTTCACCAGTATAATGTCTGTAGTATGGAAAATGTGGACAAAAATATGATACTATTTGAGACAAAGAGGGAAAAAGCAAGATTGGGTATATTAAATATGGTTTATTTATATGACAAGTAAGTACATTATGAAGTAAGCAGTGGCAGGTAGCATAAAATAAATATGTACCGATGCACTCAATTTTCAGTCTCGGGAGACAATTTTTTATAAAATTTTCAAATGTAAGTGGTACTAGATACTTACAATAAGATAAATACTGGGCTTTTCTTACATTTGAGAGCAAACAATCAAGCCGTTCCTACAATTTGCTGAGTGTGCAACCCGATAATGTTAAAGGGGAAGTGTATCAAATGGAATACCCGTGTGGCAAGGCAGAGTTATGGCTATACTATATTGCAGATGTATAGAAGAATGACAGTAATGCTTGAGATCCGTTATGAAGAGTAGCACTCGACTCAAGGGAATTGTAACTTCAAATGGAAAACGAGAAAAGGTTCCCGCACAACTGCAGATACCTTATAGCCAACTTATTACATAACTCACTTCATATAACTCGAGTCAACATTTCGCTTCAAAAATTATTATATCTACGTGGCACTTGCCTTTCAAAGTTAAGGCACAAAATCTACTCGCAATCATAACCTGATAAGTACTTACAAGTAAGTAGCACTGCTATACTCTAAATAAATAATACACAAAATGGTGTTAAACATCCATGAAATATGGAACGACGAACAAATGCGTCTTGTTAATGACATGCTACTTATTTACAGATAAGTACAATACCTACTTAAAAGTTTCGTATTTTTCAAGTAGACATACACTGATTGCTATGCTCCATCTTTTTGGAATACATTCTCAGCCATAAACATGGCCTCTATAAATAATAGTATTTTAAACGGGGCATTTACCTGTTGGTAAGCATACAAAAGTTAATAGGTATTCACGATGTTGATTAAGATCAGGAAATTAGGGCCATTGTATCATTTGAAGAAAATCTGTCATTAGATTAAAATGTATTGGGTAGGTACTCACTCACGATGTACCCATATTCACCTATCAATAATTAAAGCAAGGATAAAAAAGATGAAAATCGTATTTGTGAATACCTAAGTATTATTCATAAAGAAATTGTGCACGCATTAGTAACTGTAGCGGACAAGAGAGACTGTCTTCATAAAAAATGTAGTGCAAAGGTCAGCATTATCGTTTTATTTTAGCAATTAATCACACAATCTATTAATAACCCTGAATCTAATGTTTTAGAGTACCAGTTCAGATTTGAGGAAGGCAATATCGACGCAGGTACTTTGTTAGCTACTAAATGATTCAGTGACCCAATTACTAATTTAATACAAAGACAAGAAAATCCTGTGGGTATGCCTACATTTATCTAGGGGAAAACCTGTAGAAAACGCAATGTTGAAGGACAATGTTCATTCCACAGGCCAATTTTTGCATACTAAGAAATTAAAAATTTACTTAATAGGTACATAATTTTATACGTCTGCTCGTGCAAATGGTTAGGGAAAAGTATCCTCCAAAATATTTTTATACTTGAGTCCACAAGTGTCAGGATGTTGGAATTTGAAACCACTTAGGTCAATATTAACTTATGAACTGACTGTAGCTAGCCATTCTTAGCCACTTTTTGAGTATTAGAAACATTAATTTATTTCTAATCTTACAGTAGTATAGTAAGGAATGTGTATTACAAGCATTGGTTATACATATAGACCACAAAATATAATATTAGTGGTATAAAATAGAGATATAGTTTCAGCAGTAGAAATAAAGTAGCAAAATGTTTCGTAAGAGATTAGGAGAGCTACCTGAAAGAAATAGAATTCGGAATCTGCTGTGTTTGTATGCATATTCAGTGGAGCAGGGGCAATGATTTGACTCATTCATATAGCATGCTTTGTAGTAGTAAATACTAAATATAATGAAATAACTGTGTCCAACTTGCCATTCTTTGTAACAGGTGTTGATTATTAACTAAGCTGCTTTCCCTGTTGGCATTTGTAAGCCTTCTTTTATATTTGAGTAGACAGCGAAACATAAACAAAATTCGAGTGAAGAATGAAAACTACTTTCTTGATGTGTATATAAGTACGTGTGAGTGAAAAGAAGGAAAATAACGGGGACGTGGAAGTAGTTCAGCTAAGCAAAATGCATCCGAGAAAGTTTCGGTGTTGATTTTTCTTGTTTATCTCTGCCTATACTATAAGTCTATTACTCTCTTAGAATACTTACATACATGAAACGCTTTCCTTGGATATAAATATTCCTGTATTTATAGCACCTATTCCCAGTATTTATATTTACATTAAGTTCCTGAACGCAGATTTTCATTTGCTCATGATCATTTATTTAGGTGCTACTATGCTGCACTATTTACACTTCTTGTAGCCCTCCACGGTAAAAGTTTTTAGAAAGGCAGTAAACGCTTTACTAATTTGTTTCTAAATCAATTCGAATACATGGAGCTTTTCTATTTCGCAAGCATACGTAAATGTATCGATGATTTCGCAAGCAGGATTCTTTTGCAATAGGCATTTGCGACAAGATTTCCATAGATAAATATTGATTTGGCGAAAAATTCGAGTAAATATACATGCAAGACGAGAATTTTAGGTGTATACTTAAGAAAGGTATAGAAGAAGATTAAAATTGCAGACCTACCTTAACTAGTGAGTGAGGGAGCAATATGAAAAGTGCGAGATGACTTTGTATTTTCGGCATCGAAAAGAATTTCACTGGACAAATATAAATGCGAGTGAACCTGTACGAGTCTGAAGTGGGAATGGAATTGGGAAGAAAGATAAGTATTTACATTGGCAGGCAGAAGGGTCTGACTGAACACACTCATTCAACATTGGCCTACCGAAAGTAGAAATAAATCGTCTGATGGCAAATATTTGTGGAGTGTATGCATCGTAAGGCTGGAATTGAATTGGAGGCATAATCCATAGATAAGTAAGTAGCCAAGGTAAGTAAAGGGTAATAGAATGGAATGCAAACGAAGATAGAATTGGAAATTGGGAGAACAATAGTAATACTTTGAGTCCCCAGTTAGAATTATGCAAATATTATGCATGTAGTTTGTGTACAGATCCTTGTCAGCAGAATCTCTTTCAAGTCAAACGAAATGAGAGGTCGTGACTGTATGTGAACTCGAACGACGATTAAATTGAAGCGAGAGAAATGTTTGAAGTTGCAAATCGGAGAGATGAAGACGGAGATGTATGTTTCCTGTCCTTATGACTATTGCATGAGGTGACAACTGGGCATTCTCAGCATCTCAACTGCAAGAGCCCGGTCAGAATGGCGAGTAGGTCGTCGTCTTAGGTAAATAGACGAACAAAGCGAGTGTGATAATAATAGTAGTTCTGTTGTGACCGGCTATTGTTCAGTGTGTATCGGGCTTTCTGGCTGGAAACTGATTGTAGCAGAGCTTAAAGTAATGCGTCCATGGAATTCCTTTGAAAATCTCCTACATTGTCACATTGTGGAATTGCATTGCTCTTTGAAATGGAGTCGGACTTTATTGTAATGCGTTTAAATCACTTTCTCGGAGATAGTCTCTGTAGAGGGACTGTTTGCATTCCCTGCTCACAAATATTCGAGATGATGTTGACTTTTAGTCTGAGACTCGACTGGTCAGGAGAGGGACGCAGGAGAAAGCTGGGAAGAGTTGAAGTAAATGACTCTATCAAAGTTAGTAAAAGTAAAGTTTATAGACTTGACGGTTGGAGGAAGTAACACGGAAAGACAGAGTGGAGCAAGGGACTTGAATTTAGAGCAGAACATGTCAGTCTTTAACTTCCTAGCAGAGAAATGTAACGACTATGCTATGAATTATAAAATATTATGTGCATGATATCTGTTTATCTGCTGTGTGAATAAATATACGATCTATACGAGGAATTGAATATAGACAGTACCTGTCAATTGTAAATGTTCAATTTTGGATAGTAGTACTTAGTAGTAGTAAATTGAGTATTGAATCAAGTATTCAGTTTCACAAGCTCTTATGTATCCTCTGTGTATCTCTAACACAATTTAATATAATGTGCTCACGAACGAACGGCACAAAACACACCACAACGGCACGGCACACTCAACCACAAACTATGTCGCTGTCTGAAAAGTTTTGCAACATCAGGGCTTACCTAAATAGAAACTTAATAACGAATCGCTCATCCTATTTGCACAGAGTCAAACAAATTTAGTTGAAGAAATAGTTATAGAAATAATTTACAAATTTCTCGAAAAAAAGAGACGTGTGGTAGATTCGACGGATGGAGAGAAAGTGAGTGAGATGACAGCGACAGTCCGTTGATATAAAGAGAGATGCAGATAAAGAAAGCCAGGGAAAGGAAGCACGTCAGCTGAATCTTAGCTTCCGTTAAGAATGTCTCTCACTGGTATTTTTTGAACTCAGAAGAGTAGGAGACGACAGGATATCCAGGACGTGCCATGCCAGAGCCAGACCACTGGACAGACTCCAGTTCCAGCATTCTACAAAGTTGAGTCTGCCTGGCTTGTTGATTGTGTGCGCATGTAATGCCTATTTACTTTGCTTAGAGCTAAAATACTCTACCCACTCGATTCTTGTGTAGAAGGAAACGTCGAATGTCTAGTCTACGATGGAATATTATGTAACGTGGCAGTTGAGCGGGAGAGAAAGTTGCTTTCTCCTACTTTCTCCAGTCTGTAGGTAGCTCTTCCGTGGAAATGTTTCCTTCTTTCCATTTTTCCTTCTCCATCTCTTCCGCTTCGCTTACATACACGAGGATACACATGATAAGAGTCTGGATCTGTTCTCTGGACTTTCCCAGAGAACGAATGTAGCAGGTTATAGTTATGAAAATGAGAGACATAGTCTGAGCTGGTGTTTACTTTTAGCGATGTGCCTGTCTTGTAGGTCTCTAGACCGGAGGAAAGTGAAATAAAGTAGAGTGAAGTACGTACTAGTCTCTTTTCATAGCCCAGTATTTCAGTCACTTCGGGAGTATCAAGAAACGTCTTGGAGAAAATCGCATTTCCTCCATCATGTGAATTTCATGAGCTGATGTTCTCAACCATGTAACCCTGCTGGTTAAAAATTCATCATTTCTCCCTCCACTTCTCGCCAGGTACGGAATAAAAGCAACGATGCAACAGCCACCTTTGCTTCGTTTCACTCGGATTGCACCTCAACGTTTCCCCATTACACCCGATGCCCGCATTTACTTGTTCATTTCCTTGCCTTGCCTCCTAGTTGTCTTCATTCTTCTTCACGAGATAGACATGTACATACAAATGTCAGTTCAAGGTAGCATCCTATTTACTTCCTCAAATTATGGTCACTACCTAAGAGGAGCTACTTTATTTCCCTCTCCATTGCATTTCATTGCACTCCTTTTTCATTTTATGTGTCGACCGGGCATTCCCTACAGATCTATATATGTGCTGTCCAGTCCTACTGACACACATATAACACAAACACCTAAGCAACTATTTATATGCTTAAGGAATACCTCCACGAAATTCTTTTTCTCAATTTTCTTTCATCTACTACTGTAATGCACTCCTGTGTTTGTATATCCTATTGCAACTACAGAGTCATAGAGAAATTAGGACATTTTCACTTATCCTAGACATGTACACATGGAGAATCTTACATATCAGAGTGAGCAAAGCTAACATCCTTTTTCATATCCCACATTGACTATGGCTTGCATTCACTGGACTGGCGTGACCAGCCAAAAACTCTGCAGAGATAATAAAAATTCTTACATCCCAAACCCTTTTCACACACGAACAATTATTTGCAAACTGAAGCCAAGTGTATACAGATGAAAGGGACGTTGGGAAATAGTGCACACTGAAATGCCTTTACAAACTAATGTAAAATATAACTGATGGACGTACTTTCGCGGTAAACTTATCTAATGGGACTTATCTCAAGTCTTCTAACAGCGTTTTGCATCAATGCACGATTTATGGCAGTTACTTTATACCGTCAAAATCATTTTCCTTGGTATGTTGTCAAAAGGGAACAGAAAATATTCATTTTGAAAGCTACAGCTCACCTAGTTTCAATATAAAACTTGACAAAGTTCTTTGTCGGCAAATATTATGTAGCTATAAGCAAATAGGTAACCTATCATTTGATTGTATTTATGTGGCTAAAGAATTTTGAAGGGGGAGCAGAAGTATAAAGCAAAGATCAAGTAAGATATGAAAGATAAACTTCTATGTATAATATTATCTAGAAAGGGCAAAAAAGCAAAAAAAGTAGGGAAAAGTCAGATCTTCAGGCTTGTCGGTGCCTCTAATAAGATATGATGTAAATATATAGTGATATTTATAAAGATAAATGCAACGGTACGTGTAAGTATATCCTACCATTATTCTTCTCATCGATTGGAATCTTTTTGCTATCCTCAATCTCCAGCACTTCCAAGTCATCTTCCAGGTCGGGCAGAATACCACTCTGCTGATCTCGTTTATTCTCCGAAGAAACTTTTCCACCAGTAGGGCTTTTAGGTTGAACTTGAACTATTGGCAAAGGAAACTCACTTGTATTTTGATATTCGCACACTTGACTTATCTCACTAGGAAATTCGTACATTAGGCCCACAGAGAAAACAATTTTTCTTCCTCCGTTGTACTCTTTTCAATCCAGATATACTTACTTTCAGAATTAATAACTTTTCCGTAGCTACCATTTTATTACATCTATGAATATTTCAATACTAATAACTATACTAAACTGAATATGCACCTTATACTCAAACTATTTACCATGATACTATACTATACTTACAATTTATTATCAAACCAATGACAAATGTATACTAATATTACTAATCGGCAAAACAAATATTTATTCCTAAGGTTGATACAAATATTAATTGCGTGTTAAATTAGAAAAAAACTTTTTAATCTTCACCTGATGACATTTTATGGACTTGAAGGGAGCAGTATGTAATGTAAATACTAATGGCAAGAGTATAATAAAATATTTAAGTATTTGCAAGAAAGTATTCGCGATAAAGAAACCAAGTTGTATCCATTAAAGATAGTTTAATAGAGACACAAACAAGAAGGAGAGGAGTCGACATTGAATGTTCACGATAGAATTGAAGAACAAGGGAAGAAACACAACAAAAAGGCTGCCATGAGCAACATGAGAAATAACAGTAAAGTCACGGTTGGGTTGACTAGAGACTGCAGTTAAAGTTGCTTTATGTGGAGTAAAATGTTTGACAAATTGTGGGACAGAGGAGTCAGTGGTGTTGAGTAGTAGGAGACGGAGAGAAAAACAGGGAGGCTTACTGGAAGAAATGAGGAGTGACAGTGACACTTGATTTTGGATCTTAAGTAGGCAGCTACATAGATGCTATGAATAAACTATGAGCGTGAAACTGAATGTCTCTATCTGCGAGTACACTTACTTATTTAGCCACTATTGCAACGAACTCTTTTATATGGGAACCAGATTAGTCCACAGCCAGTCACATCACAGACACTCAATCTCCACTCTACGTAAGCGCGTACCACTTATACCCACCTACTTATGTGTATCCTGATAAGTTCTGCACTACCTACTCCTACATTACCTACCTAAATATTATTTGTCACTTGTTGTATTAGCCTTCCTAGCATTAGTTAACTAACTATATTGGCACTTATTTATGTATATTAACCGTCGCGCTGCATCTCATCTCTCTGCAAAACGTCTTTTTGCCTTGGTTTTCTTTCCATGCTACTTTCTGCTTTGCATTGCACACTCTCATTGTACTAACAACCTTGCTCCATTCCTTCAATGAACAAAATGCGACAAAACACAATATTGCTCAAAGTAACTTAATCTTGCCTAGACTCGAATCTACTGTAGATATTTAATGTATACAGCGGATAATAATACAAACAGACAGAAGATAAAACTGCTGCATAGAATCTCACTGAATCTTTTCCTCGAAACTCTGACAATAAGACAGATCTAGAGATATGCTCTCTGAGTTTAGGCATACACACACGTATGTACATCTACTATATCTGTACAAACTGACTACCAACTAACTCTCTTAGTTAACTCATCGTTTACAAGGATCCTAGAGTGATGTTCATGTACTATAAAACAGTAATGCATGTAGGTACCCATGAAAACATCAAACCAGTAAAAATATTACATAATAATAAATTATGACAGCTTGAATAGCACGTAGAACTCTATTTGCTATAACGGTGAATCATTACAATTACTTATTGTTAGATATTTCCAAATCTGTTTGCATTTGTGATTAGCTACGATTACGATACATCATTGTGTACCATAAGAATGCAGTACAGAGCTACAACCAAATAATATTTTTAGAATGCAAATTTTAAGATTAGCCAAAGATTTTACAATGCTAGTCCAAAATATAACGCAATAAATAAAATTAAATGCACTGTTTATTCAGTGTCTCATAGATTCTCACCTGAAATATCCCCCGCAGCTGAAGATTGTGTGGCGGATGTCGTCCTCGTTTGCCTTCTGGCTGACAGCGCTGAATTATTATTTCCTCGATTTTGTATCTCTCGGGCGTCTGATACATGCGGCATCCCTGATTGTTTTCTTTTTTGTTTTTGACGATTTTCTATCAGTTGTTTCTAAATACAATCCATACAGTTAGAGACAAATATTATATTCATTTAACCCTATTTATGTTAGATAGATGGGATTGGAGAGTGTAGGGTCAGGTAGGGCATATTTGCTCTACTCTATTATTTCTATAAAAAATAATCTTAACCGCTTTCAAACATTATTCAGGCACGTATTTATAGGGGGCGGTGTGGGGGATGACCTTACTCCTAAATTCGAGAAAAAATAAAAATATATTATCAAAGCGGAAGATAATTCACCTATCCCGGAACATTTAGACGTCTCAACGTTGCGTACGATATTTACCGGACATGAACGTTTTTCCAAGTCCCCACCCCCTGTGGGGTAGGGGGGAAATGAGATCTTACCAGATTTGCATAGATATTGATCCACCAACAAAACTATCACATTTCTCACCCTCCCCTACCCAGGATATATTGGGGTATTACACCTAAAATTTATGTGGACCGTAGTTCGTATTTGCTATACCTAACCTGAATAGGGTTAAATTGTCAATTGCTTTAAAATCTTACAATTGAAGTTTGCTCCGTAATGTAGCCGTATATATTATACAAATTAACTCCTAATTTCGTTTAAAGTGTAGTTTTGGGTTATATGTCAATAAAGAATTGGAGATGAAGTGTTATAGGCGAATATAGATATATATGCAACCGAGCTAATAATAAGGGTTAGCTGCTGAAGTAGCATTGGTATGTAATTCATATTCGGCTCATTAGTTCAACTGAACAAACAATAAAAAAGGGAAAACATGCAAATGGCTCATCAATTCCCTTTTTTATTATTGTTGGAGTGCAGTCTTCATTGTGCACAAAACGGGAACAGTTAATGTCACTGCACATCATTGGTAAATAATATATGCACCAGCACGGATATTTTTATTATAGAAATAAATGTTCATAGCAATAGAATAAGTAGAGCTAAATAATGTATGAGGGACGGTAGAATTTTTGATTGATTCATTTTATTTATAGCTGAATGTGTCGTTGTGTGCTAGAACTCTAATTGCGATTGTGAACTATAAACTTGCAAGTATATCCACTGCAGGTTTTTAACAACCATGACATAGCGACATCACTGTGAAGGAACAACAATAGGCATCCTGTTTTAATATTTTGTAAAAATTTATAGCTTGGAGACCTCATTCTGCCAAAGGCTTTAGTAATCTGCACGTACTCCACGTACACAGCGATAAAATGGAGCAGAATGCACTGATAAATACACTTCGGCTTATTAGATATTTCATTGTTATGAAAAAGAGCAGAAACAGAGACACTCGACTGAAGGCAACCAGAAAACCGTTCAACTTTCTACTTAGCCTGAAAAACATTTAGCATTTAACCTGCCAAAAGGGTTGTCAATTGTGTCCTGACGAAAACAATTACAAATGTAAAAGCATGAATTAACGTCTCACTTTTGAGTCAACTGAAGTCAACCACAAACAAACAATGAAATGTGCACATTCTTCATTTCGATGGTCAGTGTATTGCCCCCAATTATTTCAAGAACAGAGCAGAGGAGAATTTTTCGCCAATCCACTTTATAATGTGTACATGGGAAATGTAGTGGGGTCTTTGCCAAATGCAGTCATGCTCTTGTTCTTCTGTGCATTAAGATACCGGATGCTCTTGGAAACACTCTGGGCAACTAATTCCTCATTTTCGTAAAAAACTCTTCCATTTAACCATCTTCTTCCCAAATCATGATTTGACATTAGTCATTATTTTCTCACAGCGAAAGACCCAAATTGCACTGGCATTTCGTCTTTCTACATCCACGAAATTGTCTTCTTGACCACTAATGATGAAGTAAAATTCCTCGTAATAAGTGTGCGTTATAAAACTTTTGTACAAACAGGTAAATGTCAATACTATGCATTGCAGCTGCACTACAAAGCAATTTTCTAGCATGAGATAAAGCAGTTATGTATACAAGTATACAATTCCCACATCCAGCGTGAATTACTATGTTCCGTGGGTTATTTATCACCACTCGACAAGTGAGCCATTAAGAAGTCACTATTATAGTGTCTTGTCTTACATATCCTACCTGTTTACAATAAAGGTCCATGAAAATGGGTTACTAAATAAGTAATTTTAGTAAAAACCATACTATTTTGTTTTAATGGCTTAATGCTTTTATTTTACATTGTTATCAAAATTTTTTCTAATACTGCTGGGGCTCAGATTTTTTGCTTTGACATTGATGTCCAAATTCCAAAAGCACACTGTACACCATATAGATAGGCGTTTTGGGCATCGTGAGATAATTTATGGAAATTATGATAAATACATAGTAACGATAATCTTTGGTCGTTATTAGCATTACCCTCATCCTTTTATCAATTTCCGGTTGGGGCAAAGAAAAATGGTTTTATTAATGCAAGTGTATAGGGAAATCCTTATAGTAAGTTGATGATTGAATTCCGTAGCAATGCAACACTAGAATGTAACTTTATCTTTGGTTGTGTTGACCCAATTCACGTTGCTACTTGATTCAGTTTCCAGGTTGAATTTTTGCATTATCTAGTGTGCACTAATACCTTAATTATACAGCACCTTATTATATAAGATAAGTACCAGATACAGTGTGCTACATAATGTACATGTGTGCTTACATTAGGAAGTTTGTCTACTAAGTGAGAAATAGTATTAACTGATTTTTGTAGATAGTTTTGCTATTCTTAGAGACAGAGAGTAGAATGTAATGAATTCACTTTGGAGTAATTACGTAAGATAAGTGAGATAAGATCTTTGCTCATAAGGTAGTGTCGTTTCATTTACCAGTGCAAACAAACAAAGTCAACACTTTGTATTTTAAAACTCATTGAGGTAGTTATCTGTATGTATTCATCTGTGGTGGCCTGTGGTTATGCGTGATATACAATAATCGTTAGTCATTAGTCATGCTACACTAATACTTATATTAGCTTACCTAATAGGTCTAATAAGTATTATGTATATTTAGGTGTGCTAAAGGGTCTTGCACAGATTTCCTCAATTACATAGCTGCAGCTTATTATATATCCGAAGTGAATTGTGTAAATAATTGTAATTATACAATGGAGTTATTCTGTCGAGACAAACTATTTTTTCTATAGAGAATTGACAGCGTAATTCTAGTGACTTAGTAGCTAGTGACTATTAGTAGAAATTCCTTGAGTAAGAATTCATGTTATTTGGTATTTGTATTAATGCAATAACAATTAGTCGAACTACAATAATGGTTTTTTCTGCGTATTGGCTCCGTGACAAATGAGAATGCTTTGGGTAGCCACGGAAGTTACAGTTAAACACAACGGGATAAAAATCCTTATATCTCAACTGCTAGCAATGTCAATCTAAGAGTCTGCCGACGAAAGTTCTTTTGGCTTGCGTTTTAAAACCATTGACTCTCTAACTGCAGAATTATTGGCAAATAATAATGTACATCAGTACCTTGTACTTACTACTTAACAATGTAACTATAGTAAATAATAAAACCAAAAACCAGTTCGTGTAAATTACATAAAAACTTTGTCCTACCTGCTGATCCAATTTCATTTTCCTGGCGGTGGGTATCGGCACGGCTGTAACCAAATCCTCACCAGCTCCCGTACTCATTCTGTCGAAAATGAAATCACAAAACGTTTATTTTAAGACAGGTTACAAAAAGCACACAAACGCAAAGTATTAGCGTCCCTATTATAATAAATGCTAAATCGGCACTATAATTACGGTAGAACTTTTAGCAGTTAAAATATTAAAAGTATCCCAACTATATACAACACAATATATATATATGTCTTATGAAAATGTGTAGTACTTATTGATAGGCATGATTTCCAGGAGGTTGCTGGATAAGTGAGTGTTAGTTTGGAGAATAAAAACTTTGAAGTCATGCAATGACAGGATTATAAATGAGTAGGTCAGCTCCGCACAGCATTGGGCTTAAGAATTTCAGTGAATTGCACTTAACCCTTTAGATTAACTCGAGTCAACAACAAAATGTAGCAACTGGAGAATAAAAGTTTCAAAGAAATCTTAAAAGATTTATCAATCTCGAGGAACAAAGGTACATGAAACCTTTTCATGTATCTGTATTAGTATCTCTATCACATTACACGGTACACTACTCTACTCACTTTGGGTATTATCCTTTTAATACAATGATTCGAAATGAAAAGGACTGCATCTACTAGTACACCATGCATGCTACTGCTGCAGAGCATAGTTAACTATAGTAAGTAAATAGTTAGCTATAGTAAGTAAATAGTTAGCTATAGTAAGTATGGACGAACAGAAGAGTTGATATAACGTAAAATAATGTTGAGGCACCATGAAACAAAAGTACAGTTTTTGGTTCCGTCTGAGCTGCAACTGAGAGATTTGAGTTCACGCTGGGCTGTCCAACTGCAACTCACTCAATAGGTAATATCTGTCTGTAATACATTACTATTTCTGACTGACTATGCACATACATTACATACATACATAACTAAACTAAGGAACAACTGGGGAAAATGGAAAGTTTTGTCGTCAGAAAATCAGCTAATGGTAACAAAAAGTAACAATAAGAAAACAAAAACAACAATGGTCTGTCTGTCTCAAAATCCTTTGCGGTTGTTTCCAATACTCAAGATTTGGCTTCACTTGCCTCGTGCTTTTATTCATCTCACTCACATAACATCACATCACATCTACGCAATTTAATTCTATTCAATCCAATCGCACTTACGAAAATTATTTGCCTCATAAAATGTAATTGTACTATGCTATGTAATGTACGTAGCACTATGTTCAGTGTGTACAATTCATGCGCTAGTCTATGTGTACTCTTCTGTAGATCCTACACAATACATCCACCTGAATGTATTTGTCTCTCTATTAATTTATTATACGGCTTAATGTATTTACTCTGCACACAAACACCCAGAAATATGCTTTTGCCAATTTACTCCGTCCATCCTCTCTTCACAAACTTCAGCAACTGACTAACGAGCATTTATATCATAAATGTACATTTTATCAATTTATCATTTGTATGCAGGTAGGTGTGTGTGTAGCCATACCTCTACGTACCTATGTGTAGTAGATGTGCTGTGAGAGCTGAGTTTAGCCAGTGCACAGTCCATGGCGAGTTTAACTTTTTATCTCGACTTCAACTCTCAGCGCAACCCCTTTCATCTAACACATTAAATGTAACGTTCTGATGTGTCAACGTAATTACCCTACTATTTAGATCTCACTACTGCTCCCAGCACTATTCGCATGCAATAACCTATAGGCACTACACTCTGAGTAGTAAAATCTTAATAATGTAAAATCACCTTGCTATTAAACTTTTTAAACAATGCATAATTATTTTACCTACGATTTATTGTTAAATGCTAATCGTGTTTTAAATTCTTATGATGTATGTCTACATGGCAATGACAACTTTTATACGACTTCCTAATATAAAGAGATCGGTCATTTTATGGAAATATCCCTTTTGTTGAAATAAGATGAAGCAGGGGTGTTTTTTATGTATGACGCTCCTGACTTTGCATGGTAGGCTTGTTATGTTGAAGTACAGCAGAGATCCATTGTTTTCGCTATTTAAACCGTTGCAATCCCCAACTTATCTTGGATTTAATAGTTGCACGTAACATGGAATACCTACACACAATGAAAACAGAACGTACCTTGCTAACTCCTGTAAACTTCACCCTATGATCATACCTGCTCTTTTTTGTCTTTAATAGAATATAGCAGTGCAAGTAACAATAAAGACCCCAATGCATTATTGTGAATGATAATAGTCATGAATTCATGAGCTGATGGTTAGTGATATTAGGTACACAGTGGTAACCATTTAAGTAGCGTATGCTGAAAATAATGTCAAGTTATGTGGGCTCTTACCCCGAGTCAAAATAGATCACTTTGGTTTTACAGAATACACGTGCCAGCTAAATAAAACACATGTGCACCATTTAATATCTATAATGCAGAATGCACTAGAAAAATAATATTTCCGAAAGATATTTACTTAACTATTCCTGATGATGAGCTACCAACTGTCATAGAGAAGCAGGCAATAAACGACACACAGCTCTAGTGTAGAGTTGGCTCTTTTGAGTTGAGTACTTACGGCGTAATTACTACATTTACCACTTAGGAGATAAACATCAGCAAAATCAGCACTATGATTAAACGTATGGAAACTTTGACGACAGATACCAAGACACAATGCTAATATAATTCTCATTTGTGGCAAAACTGCAATCACATAATGCATAACCTTAATAATGGGGACAATTATTATTTTACTGCGCCAAAATTATGTGCGATGATACCTTAAGGAAACCTAGTAAAATGGTAAAGTGTGACAAATATGACATAAATGATAGTACAGTATTGTACCCAACATTCCTATATAGTAGTATTCCAATCAATTTAAGGGGAACATTCAATAAATCTTTTCATATTCATTAAAAGAAATCTTATTATAAAAATGGCAGAGAAGTTTCTAGTACATCTACATAGAAAAGTGAATTTGTTAAAGAGTGAAGGCTGAGAGTGGTACCTATACATGAAAGGAAAACAGTCTGAGATGTTCGTTTCTAAAACTCTTCACTCAGAAGCCTCGCTTAATTAGTTTATTAGTTCTTATTAGCGCTAATGAAAACGAAACAAAAGTGTAATTTATCTGACGTGTCTATGCGTATAGAAAAACTGAAATAAAGCAAAGCTAATGCATCTTATCTCTGTAATATCTTTCTCTTTAAGTGTTATTTCTCTACCTACTTCTCTATTTATATGCATACATGCAATACTACACTGCAAATGTAATGCTATAATACCTACACACTGTACACACCACAACATTGCCATATATATGTAGGTATCTATTTAACAACTTGTTGAAGATAACACCAAGTTCTTGATAAGAGTTCTTTAAATATTAATATGACTTGAATAATCTTTCAAAACTTGCAGAAAGAGATTTGAGCATTTTTTCTGAACCTCCTAACTTAGTCAGTTTTTGCTGGTTGCCCGATCGAAAATCGGTCAACAGGAACACGCTGAGAATTTCAACAGGGAATTCGATGCTGATATTTGGATCATAGAC
>JABASH010002984.1:0-18020 GCA_019776445.1 Tomocerus maximus | reverse complement strand
GTGGTGGTGGGGGCAAGAAATGTGGTGGTGTGTAGAGATTGTTGTGCTGTATGTGCAGATTCAGTATGACATATGAACTGTGACTGGATGCGTTCAAATACTATCTATGCGGCATCCAGTCACAGTTCATAGTTCATACTGAATCTGCACATAAAATAACACATCCAACTCTACATGATGAAGCACGAGCAGAGTGCAGTTTGTCAGGCGAGCTAGTCTGTCAGTGTCATTTCTAGTCCTAGCTAGTCCGTCAGTGTCATTTCCAGTCCTGTCTAAAAGTGTCGATTAATAAAGTTAGTCAGATAGAGTCATTGTCATCAGTGACTCTATACTCGCTACTTTTTTACACCTATTTGGTACATAACTGCTCTGCACTCTGCAACTTCATATGGATTGTTGTGTTATTTTATGTGCAGATTCAGTATGAACTATGAACTGTGACTGGATGCCTCATAGATAGTATTTGAACGCATCCAGTCACAGTTCATATGTCATAATGAATCTGCACATACAGCACAACAATCTCTACACACCACCACATTTCTTTGCCCCCACCACCACCACCACCACCACCACCACATTTCTTACCACCACCACCACATTTCTTGCCCCCACCACCACCACCACATTTCTCGCAACACCACCACATTTTCTCCCACCACCACCACATTTCTTACCACCACCACCACATTTCTCACCGCCCCCACCACCACCACCACCACCACAAACACCACCACCACAATTTTCCCTCAGTCTTACTCTAACCAACATTTATATTTATGGTAGAATATACTGATTGACAATTATTATTTAACCTCCATTTCATATATAATCTACTAAAACCCTAGTCAATTTAATAACTTAATAAAGTGTAGCAAAACTACATTACAGTAACTAATAACAGTGATTACCTGTTTTGAACACAAAACAAATTCATAGTATACTATTGATACGTTTATATGAACTAACAAATTTTTAAAGACTACGATGGCTTAAATACTAAAACTGATTTACCTATATGAGCATGAGCTAATGCTGAATTAGTAGTATTAGCTACATGCCTGAACGCTTGGTCATACTGACTAATTAGGAAAGATTTTGCTACTACTGGAACTACTAATCCTGTTTCTATTAATCGCTTACATTCGTTAAGAATTGGCTGAGGAGATTCGTTGTTCTGTGAACCCTGCTAAGCAAATCATTCATTAGCTTATTTTAAGATTCACACAATAAAAGCTATAAAAACTAAGAACATTATTAAGATATAGATTTTATACAATAATTAAAGCACAGAAAAAGCAGGTAATATAACTTACTGATTGTAGAGACGAAAATATCCAGTTTGAAAAAAAATCCCACAACCTGTATGACTTTAGTCCGAAGTCTTTGGGAAAGGTTTCAATTACATTTCCATTAGGATCTTTACAAAAATTTTTTAATATTGGAGACAGATTTCTAGTATCCGTATTAACAACCACGTCAAAAATTCTAAAAAAAAATTAAAATACCATAAATTAGAAAATTAATTATATGTGCCATGTCTAGTATGAATTATGGAAAGGTATTATTTTTCTATATTCGGGAGTAGAAATAGTTTCATTGATATATTTACTAAAGTACGTTACATTTTGTTTCAAATGAATTAAGAGTACTGACCTTTGTGTCAAGTTAGGAAGTTGACTATGATCCACAGGAATAATTAAATGGCTCTCTGCTCCAAGTGATTTCAAGGAGTGGAGAAAAGTCATCTGAGGGACTCCGGAACCGGAATAATGATTGTCTTCATCAGTACTTTCTTCCGTTGAAATTGTCACTCTTGCTCCCCATGTTTTAAGGACTTGAGTAGCAAGTAATCCCACACCATCATTCTTACTTGTAGCACCCAAATGAATCAAAACTCTATTTAATCAAAGAGCAATATAGTGCATAATCAGTATTCAATATATTTAATAGAAAGTTAAGATCAAATGAAATAAATAATATATTAACTCAAACCGAAACTCATGTTTTTGTACTACTATATTTGGTATCAGATTTCACATTGCGTTTGCAATATTGAAGAATTAGTTGAAAAAACAGAAAACCATGAAAATATTCTTTAATTCTTTACTGAAATATACTGTTACTATACAATCAATCCTACCCTAGCCCTAATGTTTAATATTTATTGAATGTACTTGGACAGATCAACTATTTATAATACCTCTTATTTTTAGCCGTATGTGGACCAAGTTGTGCTTTTGCTATGAGCTCACGCCAAACAATCACGCTTGCATACGGTAATGTTGCAGCCCCTTCAAAACCAATATTTTTCGGCTTATGACCAGCAAGTTTTTCCGGCACGACAATGTATTCTGACATGACACCACTTGACGCGCAAAACGGTACACACATCCAAACTCGGTCGTTAATTTCAAATGAGACAACCTGATGTCCAATATCGACAACAATACCTGAGCACTCGCGTCCCAGAGTAAAGGGTTCCTTGACCTACAAAAAAACAATTGTAGCAATCATTAAAATCATCTAATGAGATAAACGTATTTAGTGCGATCTTATAAAATCTGAAAAACAGCATAGTCGACTATTATGAAGCAATTACGTAGTAAACGTATTGATCTCAAAAACTATCATAAAACGATTCACCCCTAAATTGCCAACACTTTTTCTTCAACACACCAAATACCTTTTTTTCAACACCCATTTCTGTTTTTGCCAACACAGCTTTCCTGTTTTGCCAACAGTATATTTTATTCACTTAATTAGAATTGAAATGTGTTTAAGGATTAAGAATCAGGGTCGAACTAATTTCTTCAAACATTTTGTAAAATTTACCACATGGGGGATTCTTTTTGTTGGGACTGTTGCATAATGATCCTGGCCAAAGTGTTTTTGGATCTATATATAAGTTTCCATGTCTTGAGTAGCCTTCAGAACTTAAGAAGAGGTTCATAATAATACGAGCCTATGTGTTGGTAAAAAGGTTTTTGCGTTGGAAAAAAAGTGTTGGCAAAAAAAAGCTTAAAAAAGCGTTGGCAAAAAGGTGTTGGCATAATTTTAGGGTTCTTTTCATAAAACGCATTAGATACAATTAAACTTATTATGCACCTAAAACTTAATGATACAAAAGTTGAGATGGACAAACTGACAAACCTTGTTGACTCCGCTGTGATATCTAAAAATATGCCCATAACCATTCGCTATTTTGGCATCGATATTGTCGAGGCCAACTGCCTTAACTTGTACAAGAATTTCGTCCGGTCGTAGAACATTGGGAACTGGGATAGAGGTCATAGTTACCCCCTGGAATAATTTTTTTAAATTCACCGTAAAATAAACATGAATAAGTCGGAATAAGTCAATAAAGAGGTTGTATTGTAACATCTTACGTCTATGCCTCGTCGTGAGTTAGTTGTAACAATGGCACGCATTAAAGAGTTAGAGGAACCATTAAAAGAATACTGACTAGTGCAATAACCAGTCTTAGCATTGTATCCAATACATAGCCCAATTATGCCTCCAGTTAAGAGACCAGCACATCCAAAGAAGAGAGCTTGTTTGGAAACTAAAAATTTGAGGTTAAAAACGTGTGCCCTTTAATCGTCAAAGATGTATCCCAATTTAACAATCATAACATTAAATATACTAATGTTCATTACCTTGACTGTGCAATGCTGCGCGTACGTTTGCTACACCTCTAGACACCTGTATAAACAATCCTTGATATCTAAACGAGTCAAGTAGCTCATTTGCTTTAGTAATAGCATTATTCCAGAACAACTCAAACTTTTCCTTCCATGAGAGTCTTTCAAGCAATTCCAAAATATTTTGATAAATGATAGCTAATTTGTGGTTTAAGGTTTGTATTGCCGAGCTTGTGTACGCCTGTGTAATGTAAATAATCACAATTTCTTCAGTATAGTCAGTATAGTGTGATGGAAGTTAAGTACTAAGTAACCTAGTAAGTAGTAAGTTGTAAAACTTTGAGATGAGATAGGTAAGAATCTCAAATCTCAACGTTTGAAAAATGTCGGGGTTATAAGTTACATAAACTAACATAGTTGTCTCATTGGACGTTTTTACAGTACAAATACAAAATTCTATTGAAGTTCCACAAAAATGCCTCCCTCAAATATCCAAGTAAAATAAATTTTTACGGGGAGATTGTTTATCGGGGAGATTCTTTCCCGGGAGATTATTTCACGGGTAGATTCTTTCCCTGGAGATTCTTTCTCGGGAGATTTTTTTCTCGGGGAGATTCTTTCCTGTTACCCAGTTTATGAATGTAGTGATACTTAGAAATGGGATCTAAAATTCGATCACCTGAAAAGCTTCCACATTATTAGTCAATCGAAATAAGGCCACATCCATTTTCTCTGTAAGTTCTTCTTTACCATGACCATGACCGTTACCATCCATATTTGCAGTTATTACTTTATCTATCTATACAATTTAATTTCTAAAGTAAAATAAATCATAATTCTTCAAAGTTGACTATCTGGCTTTTCTTGTCCTTTTGCGAAGTTACTTGTGCACTCGTTCGCTATACAAATAGAAAGAATTTATCACAGGAAATATTTTTATTTGCGATTTCAGAAGTTGGTCTTAAAAAATTACGTACCTACTTTTCCTTGTAAAATGTTTCATTCAATATTCAATCATTGTATAGCATGGCTGATCACTGGCAAATTATTGAGGCTTTCCTTTTCCTTTAGTAAAAATAAAACAAAATAAGTTAGTCAGTTCCTTAAATCATATTATAACCAAAGCCGATGATACCAAGAAGACATTGTTTATAGAAGCGAAGCTTCGTACGGAAAGGAGGTAGCAAGCATAATACCTAACATATTAATATATAAAATTATTTTATTCATTGCTGTGTTGGTTGTATCTTAACTGACTACCAGGATAAAAATAACACAAGGACATCGAAAATTAATAGATAATCTAATCACACGATACTTACAATTTTTAATCTCGCTGGCAGATGTGTAGATCGTTGATCGTAGAAGATTTAGATTCCATTTCTCATTCTCTGAGTCAGTCAGTAGAAGCACTTGCCCTGGTTGTCTTTCATATTTAATTTTTAATATCAAACTGAAAAAAACTAAAAAAAAGAAGAAATCATAAAGAAGTTGGAACTATATATTGTGATACAAAATACGAATAGCTTACCCAACTAAAATTAATTTTCCAAAGATTGCCATTCAATTTATTCCCTTAATCTTCTAAAGCTACATAATTACTTATATTTTTAAGGTCGGATTTCCAAAATCTATCAAACAGCTGACATTGTCCTACTTTCCAAGTTAGCAAAGACGGGAATTCACACGTGACAACACTTACCATACATACACCACCAAAACGACCAGAGAAACTCCCGTTTCGTCACAATATCACATACCACCCAATCACCCGCATTCAACTCTGCATTCCTCGTGCTGATGGGCTGCCTAACATGCGTCGAATTATGATTTTGCAGTCACAGTCACATAACATTCACAGAAACTATTCCGCTCAATCTCTGTAGTAGTCTTCCTGCATTCTCCGAAAGTGAAAGTGACGTACGACGTTCACACAAACAATCACACAGAACAGTTCCAGAACTTGCTACGCGATTTTGTTTGGAAGATAACCGACCGAACTGAACTTCTCTGGAGAATAATAAAACATTTGTTGATTCCTTCCTGGTTGTAGTGGTTTAAAAAGCAGTACCTAAGCATTATATTATGAACCGCAAAGATGAAATTGCTACCTATTTTGTTTGTCCTCGTTGTTTTTTATTCCAACCAAAATTCTATTCGAGGGGACAGTGGAGGAATTCAAAAACCAACACCGAAAGAAATAATTGTAGACAAGCCTACAAATAAATCCAGTTCTCCGTCTCCTGCACCTCTGACAGCTGCCTCTTCTTTGCACAATAATGTGTCAAGGTAAATGCTACATGTTCCATAATCGTATGTATGGATATATATTTTGGATTGGATATATTATGGATGGTGGAATACGACAAACTTTCACCTTAGTGAAAGTAATTTTCGTGTGTTACTTTCCCCTTTTAGTAAATGAGACAGAGCACAGTTTTAAACTGTTTAATATATGAAGTTAATTATAGGTTCCCTGATTATGATCAAAGAATCTAAGAAATAATATACTACTGATTAAGACTTAAGATGATTCTTTAATGCTTTTCGAGGGTTTTAAAACTTTTTTATCCCTAATATTTGTAGTCCAGTTTCTGCCGATCAAACAGTCAGTGGAAAGCCGAATCTATCCACAACAACGACTGCAAGCAGTGACATTGGAGTCCTCCCAGAAAAGGGTGCAGCAGAACAAGAACATGACAGTTCAATGGCTATATTCTTTGTATTGGGAGTCCTAGGTATGGAATATGGAATTCACTTTTGAATAAGAAGAAATCTATTTCCATTATAGATCATGCACTAATTGAAAAATTATTGTTTTTCATTTAGGGCTATGCATTTTATTTATTCATGTCATGATTCAAACTGAGCTGCAATATCTTCCAGAAAGTATAGTGGTTATATTCTTGGGTAAGACTTTCATTTAGTTTTCAGCCAATGACTTTAAATATCATACTTACACTGAAGAAAGTGTTTGTATAACGCACAAACTCACAAACAAGTACACATTTTTAGCTGGGAATTCATGTAATTTTGTCCTGGTAAAATTCATTTATTAGGAGAAAGTTATTTTCACTTTATCGCCATAAACAACTTTCACTAATTAGAAATATTTGTATGCTTGTATCTTGCAGGAGCATTAATTGGGCTATTTCTTAAATTGATGTCTAATTCATACTTTGGAAATTGGCAGGTATGATTACAATATTCTAATAATATTATTGTATATGCGCGATACTAATCGATTTCTGTCAATAATTGGAAAGGTCTAGTAATACAAAGATTGTTAAGCTTTTTAAAGCAATATTTCACTGGATATTAAACTTGGTGAGATGTTAATTGACCTACATTTGTGTATAGTTTTAACTTAATTTCTCCTTTGTTTTAGAAAGAGGAGGCTTTGTCACCCACCGCATTCTTCTTAGTGTTACTACCTCCTATTATATTCGAATCTGGTTACAACTTACACAAGGTAAGAAGTATAATATGATTATGAATGGCATTAGTAAATACAAATACAGAAAAATTACGACTATTATATTAAATTAATCACGCTAGTAGCCTGGTGTGATTTGCCAACTGAATGTTACGATTCTTATTTTTTAGGGCAACTTCTTTCAAAATATTGGATCTATTTGTGTATTTGCCATCTTCGGAACACTCATCAACGCTTTTGTTATTGGCGGAGGAGTTTACTTATTGGGATTAGTAAAGCATATATTTGTTTTTGTTCAATTACAATGTTTTTTATTGTACGTGGTTGTCACTAATTTTTTTAAACATTATACAACTAGGCTGACATTGTTTACAAGCTTGACTTCGTGGAGAGTTTTGCTTTTGGTTCGCTTATATCTGCCGTGGATCCTGTTGCAACGCTAGCTATATTTTCAGCCCTTGATGTGGACCCAATTCTTAACATGTTGGTGTTTGGTGAAAGCATTCTTAATGATGCTGTGTCTATTGTGCTGACATCGTAAGTTACGGAGTAAAGCAATGTTTCGCTAAAACATATGCACAAAACTATTTTTCTTGATGTGTTTGTTTGTAGGACGGTGTTACAATTAAGTGCATATAGGAGTCCAGATTCTTCCAACTCAGTTGTTCAAGGCATCAATAATTTTTGTTTGATGTTTTTTGCGTCTGCTGGTATTGGTGTATTATTTGCCCTGACAAGCGCTCTTCTATTAAAACATGTTGATTTACGTAAAAACCCTTCCCTAGAATTTGGGATGATGTTAATATTTACATATGGTCCTTACACACTGGCTGAGGGGATACATTTATCAGGTTTCTTAAGTTTCCTTAATATATTATTATATTATTTTCCCTTCCATAACTAAATTTGAAATTGAAGATATTGGTTGTAATAAATGTCTGAACTTTTAGGCATCATGGCAATCCTTTTCTGTGGTATTGTGATGTCACACTACACACATTTTAATTTATCGCCTGTGACGCAAATAACAATGCAACAAACAATGAGGACGTTGTCATTTATAGCTGGTAAGTACATATTTGTAAATGCATTCCCCAATCTACAGCTAAGAATATCGCCCTACATGCCACTTTCTCACTTTTACCTGAAAGCTTTCTGTTCACTTTCACCAGGAGAAAAAATCATGGAGAGAAAGTACCATTTTTCGATAATCTTGGATGTAATTAATTCTTCAATACCTATGTATGCCATTGAAATGAGAATTAATAAAAATATGTATGCATAAACATTTTGTAATTTTAGAAACTTGTGTCTTCGCGTACCTCGGATTGGCTATATTCAGCTTTCATCATCGTATTGAAACTTCACTTGTGATTTGGAGTTTGTTTCTGTGCCTTGCCGGTCGTGCTCTTAACATATTTCCTTTGGGGAATCTTGTCAATAAATTTCGTACGCACAAAATTACAAACAAGATGATGTTTGTGATGTGGTTCAGTGGATTAAGAGGAGCAATTGCTTACGCACTATCTTTGCATTTGGAATTCGAAAAAGAAACAAGACAAGTAATCATAACTACAACTTTAATCATTATTCTATTTTCAACTTTAGTCTTCGGGGGATTGACTATGCCAATAGTTAAAGTAAGTCTAAATTCAAAGAAAATGAAAGACTAATAATTAGTGTATAAATTATGCTGGCGTCATTATACTAGATTATTATACTAAATATTTTGGGATTGAATTGAATCTGTTTAATCTTGAATCTTGATATAACATTAACGCTATGGTTGTACTAAAAACGTAATCTTGTGCAATTTGTTAAAGTATGTCCAGGGTGATAGTAGAAGATCAGCCCGACTTAGGCGCAGTAGAAGAAGGAAAAGTATCAAAGAGATTTCTTTGAGCAAAACTAAAGAAATGGTAAAATATATTAAAAATAAATGGAGCAGCACGAAAAATTTGTTGGGAGCAAATTAGTATAGTAAACTTTATTGTATAAATAAACTCTCTTACAGGGGCAAACTATAGATTCTGAACATTTGTCTGAATTGACTGAGGAAGAGTTTGATGTAACATTTGCCAAACAAAATGGATTCGTTCGATGGGATATGAAATATTTTCGTCCATTTTTTACTCGACGGTTTACGCAACAAGTACCATATGCATACATATATTCAAAGCTTATCACTTATAATGAACATAATTGCTTATACTTTATTGTTTCTTATTGCTTAAACACTTATTTAACTCTCGATCGACCAATCTAAATATCCCGATCCAAATTATGAGATTTATTTTAAAAACATTATTATTGTGCTTTAGGAGCTTAAAGACTGTCAAAGTCAGATGACTGATTTGACAAATCGTTGGTACCAAAATGTCAGAGTCTCTCCAATAAATAGTGATGACGAGGAGCAAGAAGTTGACATGGAATAAAATGTGAAGTGAATGCAATTTTCGTACCTGTACTTTCTATTGATAATATATATTGCTTAGTTTTGAAGATTATCAGTATTAATGACTTTGATGGTTTATAATCAGTTTATTATAGTACTTCAATTCAAATCCTAATTATTTACGACGATGTTGTTTGAAACTATATACCTAGTAGGATAACATATCTAGTCTGAAAACCATATGCATGTTGTTGTTGATCTTGTATTGTATCTTAATGTAAAATAAATAATGTGTGCCATTAAATATTATACCAAATAATATTAAATAAAAATAACAATCTTGTGCGCTTGTTCTTTTCCCCTCTGTAAACCAACTTACACTGCTCACCGATTGCTTTCAATGGAATTAAACTGTCGCCCTCAGCACAACATGCTTCCAACAAAACTAAAACTGATAAGGAATTAATATTAATCTCTAATCACTACTATAAATATAGTATAAGATATAGTATATTATAATTTGCATTTAATGTCGTGTTATGTGAGTGAATAGATCACAGGATCATTACACCTATTCCCTTCCCCACAAACATCAACATACATTTAATTAGTATTAGTGTAAAAATGTACGGCAATTAGTTTTTAAATATTTCCTATGTAGTACTTTTCCTTTTCACATGGTATGTAAAATACAAATAGAACTAATAGGACACCATACTTTCACCACTGTCACCAATTGACACTTGTGTGCTTTCAAAAGATTTTGATGCTTTTACATAACTACAAATACAAACAAATATACTACTACAAACGTAACATTACTACAAAGTAGTAAAATATGAATTCATCTTCAATTCAAAGTTGTCATATCTATCGGTAGTAAAATACTCCATTTTAATAACCTTAAACCAATTAAATGTTTTCTTTTATTCCAACCGCATCAAAGAAAATTTACAAAATATAACTTGACAAGCTTGACAATCATAAACTGTCGAAATAATTAGGTTTATCAACCAATGAAATTCATGACCACCAGATGTAACAGCAGATGGGCGAAAATGAAGTCTGCAAACGCTCTTTCTTGACTGATTCGACTGAAAAGACTTTTGTTTTCTGGATTTACTTGAATTCTTAGACAGACTGCAAGAATAATTACAACCACAATTAAATCACACGTAATTGAAGATGCTTAAATTGGGCATTTTACATCAATAGTAGTCAGCAGTACAAGAAGTACGAACTACGAATGCTAGCAATTTAGGTAATCTACTAGTAGTAAATAAAAGTAGTCTATCTAGTTTTGGGCCTATTACATTCTTTTACCATTTACCGCTTTTACCAAACTAGAACTAGAGTGCATAAAGTATGCTATATTTTTGCATTTCCAGCAACAGCTGTCAGCATTATAATATAATCTAATACACAATGTCTCCATCATAAAATAAACTTTTCAAAACGGATATGGAAATTGGAAAACATACCTGCCAAAATGAAGCACGCAACAGACGAAATGAATCCAGAAAGAAATGAATTGAAGGGGAATGTACCGACCACGCAACAGTAAACGAACTGCACAATACCCGTAAGTAAAATGTACACTAAATAGGCATCCACAATTTTCAGCTTCTTTGGAGTTTGATTGCCATACTCGTTAAGAAACTTTTGGACTACACCAGTAACACTCGTCATCGCTTTGCTATAAATATAGAAAGATTTTTAATTTTCAATGTGAATGAATAATATAGATTTAGATGATAGAATATGACAACTTTGAATTGAAGATGAATTCATATTTTCTAATAATCTAATAATTTTCCAATGAATTACCTGTTTTATGTTAATTCTGCTGGAGCTTTACTAAAAGGCTTATCAGGGTCAGAAACTGATTTGTTTCCAGTCAAACTGTAAACACTGAAAAATAAATATTCACCTATTATTCGATACTTAACGCAACAATGAAACAAAATATTTAACTACATATAATATCAAAATGTTATTTTTATTAGGCAATAAATTTTGCTTACCAAATCGAAAACAGAATCGGTGAAGTCAAATTCAAATCGAATCATACGAATAAAATATTTTGACTACGTGTTCCGCTACCGTGTATAGTTGGGCTGCGTTTGCGTAAAAAGAGGAGACAAGTGTTTGTGTGTGTCTTGTCTACTGTCATATTTCAGTCGGCGAATCCCGGTATCCACTTGATGCAGGTTAAATCTTTAAATATACCACTCATTTACACTCGCTGCTCATGGCACCGAATAGAGAGCGTAGCTGAGAGATTTGAATTGAACAAACTTACTAAATGATTATTATTTTTTTTCCTATACATGGATTGTGTTAAAAATCCTAACCTTTTATAAGTCCTAAACTAAACAAACCTAAAATCTTAATTGAATTCGAACAATCAAGGATCGCACGGAACTGCAAAAGAGATGTGGAAGAAATGAGCAAAAGTAATTTTGCTAATTACAGTAGAAATACAAATAGATAAATATAACGATCAAGGTCAGATGAAAATGCATAGGTGTCATGTATTTATTGTCAATTTTGAATATTCACTTTCACGATAGTTAGCTAACTAAACACATAATAGTCATAAACAATGCAATGTGTTATTGGAGTTACAGAGTTATTGTACAAAAAGTAGCAATATTTAAGTTGATTTCAAATTGTATAACTTTTATTTTTATATTGTCGCATTGTAAGATTTGTCACTCTATTCGTGTAGATAAAACAGGTTTGTCGACAAATTCCGTACCGTATGCTATGATCGCTCCTCCCGTTGCAAATACCACACTTCCAAAAACCAGGATTCCAAGATAGTGTTGCGGAGAATACTTGGATGGATACATAATAACTGATCCCCACAATAGCATTGAGATAAACAGGCAGGCTGGTATCGTGTAATATTTCCAACTTCGACTCTTTTCTAAAGGTGAAATAGCAACAGTTTTATGTTCTTCAGGCGTGTAATTTCCGAGGAACAGGTCAATTGCATCCTGACGAAATCCATCATAGAAATTGTTTTTCCAGTAACGCACAACAGAATTGTAACCATCATTGTAAATTCCAACAGCGTTTCGCTTCCCTGTCCTGGTAAAATCTGCTTTTAACGCTCCAGTACCAGAGTACTCTATGCTACAAATGTCGCCATTATCAGCCCAGGTATTTTTAAAAAGATACTCCAAAGCAGGGTAAGAGGAAATCCTTTCTTGATTATTCAGAATTTCCATCAATTGAAGAACTTTTTCGAAATTAGTTCTTCCCAGGAGACTCTGAATGACATTTGTCCTGTCCAAACAGTCTATACAATTCGTTCTGAAAATTCCATTCTGGTCCTGTTTTTTCCCTGGTAATCTTGCGAAGAATTTAAATTGTTCGATTTCCTCGGATAGCCTGTTTATAAGAATCTCTGTACGACCCCAGTTCATATTCCGACACTCATGATGAAAATCGAAGGCCTCGTATCTTACAGATGGGATTGCTGATGACTGTATATGATTTCTAAATGCAGTTTCTAATGCAGCTTCTGATCCGGATTGATTGACCAAATTAACACAGACAACCCTACCGTACTTATGACGGAGTTCATCAAAATGTTTTACGAAAGCCTCACTTTGATTTACTTGAGAGAGCTGAGGTTTGGGCTTGCATTTTAGATTAGGATTTTGAGTCCAAAACAATGGAATAGAACCTCTTATCTGAAAAAATGAAGTTATGCCACCAAGATACTCTACAATTTGCTCAGTCTCCACGAAGTTTGAAACATGACCATCTGCATCAACACCGCGACTAAATAAGCGAGTGCCTGGACGCTTTGTGCTCCGCCGGGATATGATAGTGAACCTGAAGTGCTTAGAGCCTACATCGACTGCGTTGATAGAAACAAATCCATGAATGATTGACACACAAAATTTATGACATTCGGGATGTCCACTAAATCTTTCGAGTAGGTCAGAATTCCACATAAAATTCCTATCTGCTCTGTCGATTAAAGTTTGCCTTGAAACATCAGGTGAATTTAAACTCAGCTCTTGTAAGTTACGGCTCAGGTCGTGTGTGTACGAGAAGTAGAAACTTGGTGTAGTCAGAACTGTATCGAGCATATCCAAATATATACTGTTATATTTTGCTTGTTTTCCGGATAAGTGACAAATAGTTTTTCTGAAAGGAATGATTTCATACTGATTCAATTTCCAGATGACACCACCACTGATCTCTCCAACTTGTACTCTTGATTTTGCAATGATCAAATATGGACAAGCAACTAGATTAATCGTGCCGATTATACCACAAATTGATATAGTGCGTAGTATTCCCGCACTCGGAATAGATTCAGCAGAAACAGTCATTTCATCCGAAATGCGATTGATAATCATAATCCTAGTTGCTCTTCCTAGGGTTGACGGATGAATTATTATCCTTTCCGATGTTTCGACCAAAGTCATATTTTCCAATACTCCGGTCATGTTGCTTCTTCAATCAGCCGAACTGCCGAACCATAGCATTAGAGCTACTTTGTCCAGTCATGGACATTGAGCCATTTCCAGTGTTCAAGTTGAAGTTGACTGATGAATTTCTAACCAATGACCTAGAAGAGGTAACACTGTATTACTATGGGAGCTACAGATACTATACTTGGGCAGTAACGAAGCGAGTCATTGCATAATATTTTACCTAACCGATGTCTGAAGGTGAACTTTGCATGAACATAATGAACAAGCACTGCTTATATACTTGATACGTAAAATATATTATTACGTAAAATATTTTCATATTGATACAAGTGTGTACATTCCTTTGAGGGCAGTTGATACATGAATTATATTTACTTGCATGTGGCCATAGGTTTTAATTGTAGTGCAAAAATTTAAAAAAAGATTAAGTAGATGTACAATGCAAATAGAAATACAATGAATGTGTTACAACCATACACTGACTGCGATACATTGATAGATAGATAGTTTCTACATAATAACAATGGAAAATTAAACTACCGTGTCAAGAGAGTGAAAATTGACTGTGATACCTTGTGTAAGTTAAGTTTGCTATTTAATTGTTACACAAAAGCATATAAGGATATATATCTACGTACATGGAGTCTATTTATCTCGCTTAGAACTCAGCACAGTCTTGTAGAAGAACAGTAGCAGTCTATTTTGAAATAGTATTGTTTTATGTGACCAGATGCAGAGATGAACAGAGATAGGATAGAAGAATGAGAGCGATTGAGTATGTAGAAAAGTGCATGGTCCTAATACAAAGATCGGTTAAATAATGCTGACAGATAAGGGGTCACTTGTGGATAATGAGTTTTTACACTTGTGTCCCATTATTTTAGAATGTAGATGAATGGAATCTGCTGATTCTTTTCTTAGTACAACTTGTTTTATCCATGTCTGTTTGCCAAGCCATGCCACACGAATTTATTGTTTCACATCCATGTACACGACTACCGTTCATTCATTATTGATTGACGATTTTCTCTGGTTGATTTACATCGTTTACATCATCTGTCTTTTTATCTGGCACATTCTCATTGTTTAGACTAATCTTACAAAGTCTAGATTAATTACATATATGCAATACTGCTCTGTCTGTGGCCTTCCTGTTCTATCCTAAGACCACAATTCTTACTCTACCTAAACAAAATACTGGCATGAGTTTATGTATTTAATCTTTGCTACAAATAGTTACCTATTTACATACTATAGTAGAGACTTAACTGACATTATAATACACTACTATTAATGTTAATTATGTTCTATGCTCATTGACCCACAAAAGCACATGAAATCTGTGTATGTACTTGATATATGTATTTACGAGTAAATATCTGTTCAAGCGAAATTACGTCCTAGTCTAACTGAAATGGTACCAAGTACCAAGCAAATGACAAGAAACGTTCCGTGAATCAAAAAACTAAAAATTACCATGGTCGAATTGCAATTTCCTGGAGAAGTCGGTTTCGTGAAATAAATACTTGCGAATTATAGGCAAGGCTTCCTTGCTGTGATGGTTCAATATCTGGAAGCGTATTCTTAAATCTTCACATTACATAAATTTGACCTTCAATATTAAATAAACACTTCATTGAATACACCACTTCGAATTACAGTCTTGATATTATATGGAGCAAAACTGTAAAAATGTTTTTGCTTTGGTAGTCGATCTCAATTCTACTGTAGATGAGACACGTGCAAAGCCTCAAAAACTCTGTTGATTTGACGATAATACATGTATACTTTTTCCTTCACACTCATCAATGCAATCAAAGTTTAATTGCTGCAAGTAATGGTGGTAAGTATTGTACTTAACTACATTACTTTATTGACTTTGACTAATAAGAGTAGTGTTGAGACACAGAAGATGATTTCCTATCAAGTGTCTATATTTTAGAAGATATACCTCCTAATGCCATATTTATTAGGTTAGTGTGAGCATAGAGAGAAACCTTATTTCGTATACCTAAATAAAATTAAAGAGAGATTAATGCCCAAACTCTGTGCATCTGTACAATAAATAGGAGGTACGTGTTCTACAGCTACACCACCACAACCTGTTGCACCTAAGCTTAATTTTCTTACTAGTAGTCATATGTAGTTACAGATATTCTCTTAATTCTAGCCCTTAGTGCATGTATTTGAAGATCGTATTTAGGAACGTTACACCAACTCAAGGGGCGAACTTGTTTAATATGCATCTCAATTAACAGTAGGTATTATACATATTGCTACTTAAAATTCATGGGTACTATAAAATTTAGTTCGGTTCACTTGACATTTGAATACATTCATAAACTTTGGACAAATGTAACCAAACAACTTTTCACGCAGCAGACGGAACAGCAGTCGAAGAATCAAAACATTATCTTCTCATCTTGTCAGCTTATATTCGCAAGGAAATTAGAATATGTTTATATTGCATTCGCTTTTTCTACCGTAATACTATTTTCCCATTTCTTGAAAGATTGAAGTGTATTTTTTGAGAATACACCTCCTATTATGTATATAGTAAATGTATGGACTACATATGGTGGAATAAACACAAAGTACAACAACTAACTCAACTAAGTAAATATGAGTAGATACCAGTGTCGCCCTAAACCTTAATTACTTATGCACTGCAACTCTTCCAGATTATTTCAATATAGCTTGAAGCTTAAATGAACTTAGTAACCTGCTACTTGCTACTGACTGAGCAGGTTCATACAATTTGTTTTGTTTTGCTTTTACGGTAAGAACTTTCACATGCAGCATCAAATCATATTGTCAATTACATTTTATTTTACAATTGGGTTACATGCAGAGATAGAAATTAAAATCTACAGAAGGTAATGAGTTTTCCACTCTCGGGAACTGCATTTATTCTAAAGAATGTCTATAGGCAAAAAGCGAAACATTTATTAGGTTAAGATACTCATAATGTTATAATATTAACTCATACTTGCTGTTTTACTTGATTTGTTGAAACTGTGCGCTTGGTGCTTATAGATTGGAGTCAGCGACCCTTTCACAAAACAGTTGTTTTTATTACCCACTACTGAATAATCGTCAATTTTCTTTCTGGTATTAATTGTCTGTGTTCAGAAATTTAGCAGATCAGGATTTGTAATTGTAATTATTACAATTTTGCATCTTGCATCTGTTACGTACAAAAATACCTACTACATAAAAAACTCATTCCTTTCCCACATTTGTATAAATTATCACGGAGTGGACTTTCCCATGATATCTAAGCTCCACTTATCTGAGAGATTGAATCCTGCTTTAGTAGTTGTTAAAGCATTTTGGAATTTAAGATTAGATGAAAATTGAATAGACTGAGGACCGCCTTCTGTGTCAATTCCTGTTTCGTACGATAGAAATATCATAGCATACTAATATGTCACTACTCGTTCAATCCGCTCGAGATCGAACTGGTCAGGTTTCATCTTCTTTCCCCCTTATAAAGCAAATAGTACGTACCCTTCTATAGGATCTCGAATCTTGTTGGAATTTGGGAATCCCATATGCTAATTCGTAACTAAATATTTGGGTCATGAAGTTACAAAAATATCACCCAAATGAAATCTATATACTGAATTATTAGTTATTTTTATCGGTATTTGCACTAGCATTCATATCATAGGTTTTTTACTAACATTTTACTAATTTTTACATTGAGATAATATTATTATTATTCAATTTACTCAGCTTACTTTACTGTAAAGTACAACCTACCAACTAAATATACTTCATAAATATACAATAACTATACAGGCAGATGTAGGTTAATTTTAATTGCACAAAATACTTATTACTATAGTGGATTCTGCTAAAAATGTAGTCTACAACTTGGAAGAATGGTTTAACATTTTTTAACGGCTGGTCGGCAAAGAGTTGTGTTGTGACTGCAGTTGAATATTGTAGAACCCATTGTACGTATTACGAATTGAAAGAAAGAATCACACGCTCTTATCTGAAAGGCGTGGCTGATTCCCGATTCCAACTCACATTCGACCACCCAGATGTCCTATAAATTGTATATACATTACGTCTTA
>JABASH010002983.1:0-18026 GCA_019776445.1 Tomocerus maximus | reverse complement strand
ACCACAATTCATCATGCTGTGAGCAAGGAATCGTAAAACGATAGCAATGTGCTTTGAACTGCGTGCATATAACATTAGCTACGTAAATAGGAAACATTGTAAAAAGATGAGTTTCAAAAGACGTTAAAATAGAGATAAAAAGAGATGGAGGCAGAGATACCTTTCTTATCCAAGTAGTAGTATCAATTAATGAGAGTTGATACAACATTATGGGCCGTAAACAGAAATCCTAAACTCCGGACCGGTTTTTTAGGTACGCATCCTGTGCTACACTCGCAAGTGCCAAACTTGGAATTCTTGAGTAGGTAAATGAATTAAATTCTTTTTACCATTAAGCTGCATTGAAGTGAAATCATAAGAACAAGTTTCATATTTAAAATACTACGGACAACACTTGGCTGTGCATTGTATTTTTTAGACGTTTTAATGGACACCTAAACTCTTTATCCTGTTCTAATCATAGCTATGTACCATGTGCCATTGCCTTTCGAGGAGGCATCTCCATTTCATTCTACATTTGCATGAAACTTTGTATTATACACATCCCGTCCTCGTCCGAACTAAATTTTTCTTTGAGGCTTGAATCATTAAAGAACTTCTGGGCATTATAATTTACTTCCTTTAATTAGGGAACTTTTCCTTGTGAGAATTCATAGCTGGATGCAAAACTAAGTCATTCAAACCAAATTGCTTCCATTTCTACATTGACAGTTGTTTGAAGCTCAATAATTAGGGTAGGGAGACATTTACCTGAGCTAATTTAATTTCAGTAGAACCTATAATAAATGCAAATGTATTCACAGGCGTTGCATTTCTTTTGAGAAGCGGAACAGAAACTCAAGAAATGATGTCGACTATCTACATCATTCTAACTAATGAAACAAAGCTCAAGTTACAATAAGAAATCCCAAACTGTCCTATGGAATTTCTTCGGAAGCGCTTATGTAATCATAGAATTTGTAATATAATATCATTTACTATATTATTTTTCAAGGGAATGCTTTGCTCAATAGTTATTGAAATTGAGTCAAGGCATACTACTTATTCCAGGAACGTCGAAATATTTCTTCAATTACATACGCTAAACAACAAATGTTTGTAAAATATTTCCAATTCTTCAACATGGCTCTCATTAATTTGGTAGAGATTCAAATTTCTTCCTGGATAAACAAATAAACAGCAAATATTTTCCTGCAGTACATCATTATCGATTTCCATTACCGTTTAATTGTTATGTAAAAGCGAACGAATCCTTTCAACTGCATAACTGTATGTATACACATTCCTTTTATAACTCGAGGGTATGAAAAGTCAGAAAAATGGTATTCTGTAAATATCATAACGTCAGAATTCATAATGTTTTCATTTGTATCAAGATTTTAGTGTTTTCATAGGAAAATAGTGGTAAAGGGTAATACCACCTATGGACCAATGTAGAATAAATAATTCCTATAGTGCTCTTCCATCTTTGGCACAAGTCACTACAGTCACTAGCAGCTTCCAAGCCATATGCCTCAAGCAAGAATGGAACTGGCATGGCAGCGAGTCTAGGAATTAGCTAGCGACATTGACCACATTGTCATATCTTCTTGGAAAGATTACAGTTTACATGTTATCCCACTCTATGTAAATGCATCGCTATGTAATTCATGAATTCTATAATCACAGCAAAAGCAAATAAGCCTTGTAATTATTGTCTAACAGTATATAAAGTTGGTGTCAGGTTTGTATAATTAAAATATCACAGAAAACAAAAACAAGTTCATCGAAGGAAGATGAAATTGTTTTTATAATCATCACAAAATACAATTTTTGCAAAGCTGCATAATATTTGTAAAATGTGCATGTAGTCAAAATTCTGACGCTTTGGCATAATCTGCAATTGAAATTGTTTATCAAAACAGTTTATGCACATTTAAAATAAACTAAGTGCACACTCGTAGATAATATGATTTGGTAAATGTGGCTAATTCATCCATAGTTACATAATAATGTATATAGCCTTGATATGTTCTTTTCAAGAAGTTTTATATTTTTATGTACTTCTATACTGGAACATACATCTGAGCAGAGGAAAAAAACTTGAGGTATGCTTTAGGATAGAAGTGCTTTCTGGATCATGATGACGATGAGTTATGCAACCTTTTACATTTCCTACATTCTCATTTCACATAAGTAAGATATCTACTTAAAGCTGCACAAAAATTAATATCCCTGGATATGTGTGCATCTGTATTTACACATTTTTTACTTGACAGAGTTGAACTTTTACTGGCTTCACATAAAATAGTAGAATCGTCTTCTGACAGTTTAGTTCGTGGTGGCTACAGTGACTACACTGTATACGTACATGCAAAGGATGCTGATTTTGAGAACAAAAAAGAGCATTATCTCTATGCTAAAGGCTTTGGATGTAAAACTGGAGTGTAATAGTTTTCCAATTGTTTTGGGTGGGGAGGCTCATCTCCGACTCTCAAAAGATGCTCAATCAGCGAGTGCTTCAAGAAAGTAAAAGCTAGTGGGCAGAAGCAAAATGTTCCCCTCCTTCCCATAAACCTTAAATTTCTCCAGTTTCCTGGGTGTCCATAAGTTGAGAGGGGGACTGGGAAATGCGAAACTGTGGCTATCTGCCCTCGCTGCCTTCTTACATACAAAAGAAGTTATGTACGCTTATGTAATATTAAAATGTGTTGAGTCTCTCAGTATAAACGCGACAAGAACTTATGCATAAGAATCCAAATGCATTCTGTTTTGGAAGCGCCAATAACATTATAACTCCCTTTAATACAGACTGCTAGCCATGTAGACATAACTCCCTCCTATTTCAGCCATTCTTCATCCACGACATAAATGTGAACATTTTTGTACTTACATTACAACCCAATGTCCGCAAAAATATTTAATATTCCAGATTTTCCATCCCATCCTAAAACTCAATGGCCATATCGTCTGTCCCCAATAAGATAATAATGAGCCATGACCATTTCAACTAATCTCTTAAAAATACTCATTTGAGATACATTTATAAATTCCTAAGGACAACATAACTGGAAGTGTCCTCAACCCAGGCAAAAGACAAAACAAGTTTCCTTCAATTATCTATTTCAAGACCACAATAGTAAAACTATGTTATGGCCCATTAAAATATTTTAGTGCTTTTACCATCCCTTATATTTAATGTATTAAGTATAGAACAAAAGATCACACAATTATCAAAAGATTGATGGTGCGAAATATTTAATTTCGACCCTGATTTCACCAATGAAACTTGAACCTACTTAATCCCATTCCAAAGAGTACCTTAATTGAATCGTATCTAATATTCACGAACCTTGTTTGTCTAACAAACTGAGAAAATGCTCGTCTTTGTGAAACTTGTGATTTTGTTTCTTGGTGCGTCTCCATTTTAGTAGATTTTCTAGACAATGGGAAACTTTAGAGTTTCTGTAAGATCTATTTACTTTAAGGACTAACTGGTATTGATTAAAATGTATCTTTCTATTGCAGACACAGAATTGGTCCCGTGAATATGACGCCCTGTTTATATTGTGACTAGTCACTTCTCCCAGTCAGAGAGAATAGTTTCCCTATACACTTTCTGAGAAATGAGTAAAAGGAAGTCGTATCACAGAACATATTTGTATTGTGTGACATTTGATACTCCTTAGCCACGTAATAAATGTACGCTAGACAATACAACAAAGAGATATAAAGGACTTTCTTACAGTTTTGCTTTATATAGCAATAATAATAAAATCCATTATATAACTCTTCCACCTAATACATTTACATTATCGTCGACATGCCACTACTGGCATTGTATAGGTATTTTTGTATCCAATCGTAAGAACAGTATTATAGGAAATGAACAAAGAAGTGAACTGGAATGAATAAACTTTCATAAACAGACACAGAACTTTATAAGCCGTTCGTGATATCATCAGAGAAAACCAAGGAAAGCAAATGTGTACACCATACGAAATACAGACGTATGAGTTCTAAAACTGTCGAAAAGATATTTCAAAGGGAAATATTATTAGGTTCTTTACTCAATTGAGTTCACGAGAGCTTTCTGCACCGGACGTGGTCAAATGAAAAACGGTGGACTTCAGCATCTCCTCTGCAATTAATTGAGATCACAAAAAATGACCCGTTCGTGGAAAAAATCTCTTAGCTACTTATTTCCCCAAAACTACGTATTATAACTGTAGTAAGATATACCTAGCCTACTTTTCTGTCTTCACGTTCACACCAAAGAACGTAGAAATTGAATTAAAAGTGGACGCGTTTTTTGAAGCTATAGACATTGTGCTGCGATTTTATTAACTTAGGATGTGGATCTATATTATTTAGTTACAATTAAAGTACACAAATGTTGTTAAACTTAATCTAAATGCAGTTAGCAAATTCAATTTGTGTAAATATTGTTAGTTCATTAAGAAACGTTTCAATAACGTCAGTATAGCTCCATGAATAATTCATCTAGGTACCAACTAAGTACATAGATAGATTTTGTATGACTCACAACCACAGTACAGGGTGTTGGACTTTAAATGTCCCCCTATAGATTTCAGCAACCAGAAGTAGCAGAGCCATTTGATATAGACCATTCAAAAGACCGTCTAAAGTTGCACTAATAATAAGTGAACTCACTAGACAAAAATATTATTGAAAAAAAGGTATCTCAATCTCAGAGACTTAACCGAACCCTATTGACTTCTGGAACTGGAACAAGCGTGGATACAGATACACCATTCAACAGCCCATTTTTTAAAAACATAAAGATACACCATAAAGATAAAGATACACCATTCAACAGCCCATTTTTTAAAAACATATTTGAGGGACTTGCTAAAACTTTATAAGCGACTTGCCGGCTGCCTGGAATTTTCCTGGCCACAAAATTTTGTATTTTTAAATTATGAGACTTTTATAGTTGTCCTTAAAATCCTTTTGAGAATTTTTTCACCAATTTTCATTAAAATCGGAGGTTGTCAATTTTTCATCTTCCCCTATTGGTACATTGGTTTTGACACATTATTTACCACTTTTTATTTTCAATAATTTTTTTGAATCATTTGATGTTGATCAAAATGCCTCCTCCCCAATGTAACTTTAAATTTGAATTGAATGGTCTTTCGAGTGGTGTATATCATTTGGCTGTGCTACTTCCGATTGCAGGGATCTATAGGGGGACATTTAAAGTCCCACACCCTGTAGTAGGCACTGAAAAGATGTGCTTTATCAATTCCAGTTATGATTATGAACCGATAGAGAATCCAGCCAAGTCTCATGTCTGTAGACTCACATTGCTATATGAATGGTGATATTTACTACTGAATAAATCATTAAGACAATCAATATTATGCTGACGAAATGTCTGTGAGTCAGGTAGCATTTAAATCCAGTTAATAGCACACGGTAAATACATTCCAATCCAATAATAAGTAAATATGAAGCTACAAAAGTGCTGAAGTAGCGTACCTATGCTTAAGTAGGTATTCATTGCATATGTACTGGAAATCTTGGACTGCAGAAATGTTTTATTTGACTATGTAAATGTGTCTCTCTAGGCTCGTGGTACTAGTGTCAATAGAAATATACCGGAAGGACATTGAATAGCATAGTTGATAAAAACAGGAGTAGCTACCCTGGAAGTATCCAAAGTATTGTGTTAAACAGTATATTTATACAACAATGTACAGTTGGTTATTGTCTGCTCATTTAGGTATATTGTAAAAGGAGTTTTTGCAAAGAACTTGAAAACTGTATCTCTATATGTCAAACGTTGGTGTACACTATTTGGGTATGTAAAGTGTCCTAAGAATACAGAGCTGTTAGTCACTAGAGTGAATTGAATGTGTATTTGATGCTGTTGGTGTCTAAAGTTTATATGCATAGAAGAAAGGTGTAGTTACTTTGTAGTGATCCATTTTGAGTTCCATTTCTCGATTCGCAAAACATCTCTATTCTTTCAAAAATGCGTCTTTAATTTGTAACCACGAAAATACAAGTTCAATGACTAAAAAGTCTGTCATCAGAGACCCATGAACCATTTTTTAGAGAGAATACGTATAAACTTTCAAAAGGAAGCGTGTTTTTTCTGACATTGTCGTCGCTCATGCATATCGAATGAGACAAAAATTATTTCGATGCTCTGACGATATCACGTTTCTAAATATGCATGAGTAAATCTTCATTGGATTGGACTGGTTGCCTTCGCTCACACAGAAGATAGCCCAACTCATGCTTACTCCTCAGAATGTGCCTCTCTGCAATAATACACATACATACCTTGAGCATCCCAAGTAAACTTAGCTCGTGAAGAATATTATTTTATAGAATGTGCATACTTATGTAGTTTACTTTCCTCATCCACATTTATTTCTCTCGTCTATCATCTGTACTGTACTTTACAATCCTCTCTCACACTTGTTTTAGAGGCCATTCACCGGTGCAGTCATACCGTTTAGTCTGAAAAGCTGAATCTTGGACTGCCGACTCTAGCCTCATTTCTGCCAGTTCCTTCTATCACGACGAATTGTTGAGAGTGTGCATACTACGACATAAACATAAAATATATACTCCAAGATAACTACATGGCCATCCATTCCGTCTACTAGTTAATGTATGTTATGTGCTGCCTCTTCACAAACTGCTCTCATTTCGACATTCAACACAAAAAGAGCAAACTTTCTGTCTGAAGAGAATCTAGTGAGGACATAATGTGTGTACTCTACTGTAGAGATAGATAGTATACTTACCTGCCTGCCATTATCTTGTACTTGCGACTTACAATACACAACACTTGATTGGACTAAATAGATTTAAAGCTCCCTTTGTGTACATAGGCAGTCTCACTCAGAGCTCTCAAGAAAACTACAATTTATACTCTGACTATGACTAAACAAATTCATCTCGCTACCAAATTCCATTCGCACCATTCGACGATGTGGCTTCTGTAAAATTGATATTTAGTTACAAATAAAGATTACAATTAAATGCGTTAGGAACAGGGGCATGGGAATCTTTTTTTCGATATGGTGATGAAGCATTTCATGGCGAACTTCTTTCTTCTCTAACTATAAAGTCAATTTCAATTAGTATTTCTTATTTTGTGGTTTCAACCCTTCTCTAAATTCATCTATACATTTATTTTCTTGGGCTAATCATCAGTACTGAATGGGAAGACAAATGATTCTTTTTTATGTGCCTACACTAGACATTTATTGTCTCAAGGAGACTAATCTTTTTTGGTTCACTAACACTAATTTCTGTTGATTAGCCACTAGAATGTCTTTGATTACGGGCAAAAGTCTTTGAATTTTTGTGTATACTCCACCATCTACTAAAATGATAGAGGGTATACAAATGTGGACTAGATATAGTGCTTATCTACCAGAAAGAATTTCGTACGAATTTTGGATAAGACTATTAGTACGTGCTCAGCCAACGTTTTTCAACTGACATCCAAACAATAAATAATGCTGCATAGGGATAGGACGCATAATCAAGGTTGGCATTTCACGAAACTCACAAACGTTCATTCCAGATACAAGGAAAAATTAGCAGTAGAATAAGTTCAACCCATTTATATACTAGATATGAGATAGCCAGCGTGGTGTAGACATTCAAGTGTTCGTTATTTTAATTGAAATTTATATATTTACCATCTTTTATTTTTACAGGAAATTCAACCCTGAATAGAATAAAATGCAGTTGAACGATGGCAGATAGATATCCAGCCAGTATCATACTTTGTTTTTGGCACGATTGCGACTTGCTTCGTAATTGCTTCGGGGAAATGTTTGTTATACGTATGTAAATCTTTAAATGTACGGTGTGCGATCTACGAGTGCATTGCATGGTACCTATTTCTACTAAACTAACTGTCGTTTCATGTTATACCTGAGACCGTCTGCGTCTTACAGCTTGCAAGCTGGAAACAAAACAATTTAATACATCTACCTTGCTTTTATGAAAAAGCATTTCATAAGAAACCACTTATGTTATAGCACTTAACTCATACATGTGCAGTAATAGTAACACAGGGTATCCCACAAACATTTAAATCCCACCGAATTTCTCTAATATTGCTAGCAATTGCCCAATTTTGTAAACTCAAAAAAGTCAATGTAGTATAAAACATAATTTATCTTTATCATTCTTCTTTAATCATACTTCAAGGTTTACAACAATGCCAAGTCATTGAAAACTATCGTAATAAGCAAGTATATCAACACCAAAACTTTCAAAATGTTTTTTACTATTGCAAAATTGAAACCATTGTCCAAAAGTAATAAAAGTATGTGAGTATTTCTATATGGTGGTGGTGGGGTATATCGGTAAATACTGTAATATACATAACATGAGCAAAGAAAGTATATTTTGGACTACATCTGGCAAATACTTCTAACATAAACAAAATGTGTTACAATGTGAATTTACCACACAATTTTATAGTCACCCTAATTTAGATATTCTTTTAGATCAGTTTCTTGTAGCAACCATGTAAGAAATTTGTTGTCTAATAAGAGTGTACATTCTATAAAATTTATACAGAAGTCGAATCGACAGAATGTAAAAGTATTACCGAGCAAATTTTCCAAATTGCAAACCATACAGATATATATCCAAGCAATGCAATGTCTTCTGATTTGGAAACCTGGAGTTCCAGCAACCTTTAGAGTCGAAAAAATGATTCATTGTAAAAAAGATAAAAATTATTGGATTTTATGGTTTCTTCCAACTACTAGAAATTGTATGTTAGAATTGAAAGGATAATTCTGCATCTCGGAGATGGGTGATGACTCGGGATTATTTATTGAGGACCCTGTATAGTGAATGGCAGACTGCTTAGTGTAAGAGTCGGTCGGAGAAGACGGAGCAAAATATTCTTCCTTGTCTACTGGAGTTGATCTCCTTAATTTGCCTAGCATTACTCGATTCCTTTCTCAACGGCTATTGTTAGCTTGGTTTTGGTTCAGTAGTCGAGCTAGATTTGCAGAAAGAGCACGGCTGCATTGGACGCAATAAAACACAGGCCACGAAACGAATGCAGAGAATAGTGAGTTAGACAGAATGACAGAATAACGCTAACGCTGTTGGCTTTATCTTGAAGAGCACATAGGGATACATCAGATACACGAAGATTGTACATAATATTACGTACATAGCTTTATTTTTTGTATCAGCTTGGCCCTGTCGTCTTAAAACACACAATCATGAGCTACCTACGGCTGCTCACAATAATATCAACCCTGCCAGCCACGATATACGAATGGCATGGACAAACTTAGTCAAGTAATCGTTTTTTGTGTACTCTCTTTCTACCAGGTGAACATAGAGATGCAATCCAAGAGAGACTCATGTATGGCTAAGCTACACATTTCAAGGTTGTCGCTGGCTTTCTGCCTATCCTATTTATTCTCGTACTATATGGATAATAAAAAATTGTATAATATTATGTACTGTTGCGATTGCTGCGAGTTCTGTGTAGGCACATTCTAGCTAGGTACTTCATATTCCTATTATTATTCTATTTTCTACAGTTACACGTATGAATCGACTCTTTCATTTCTGTGCAGCTATAGCTATGTCTTCATTTTTGTACTCGGACCTATACTACTTTCATGCTGCTTATCATAATAATTCAAAAATCCTACACCTACTACATTTCAACGTAGAAATTCTCTTGATTACATCACACTTTTCTGTTGCACTCCTACTATATTCAACTTTTTTACTTCAACTTGAGAAAATTTGAAAAACTTTAGCCTACAGCTAAAGCTTCCGTCTCAGAATGCATTTGTAAATTGATTTTCCCATTTCATCCAACCAGTGTCACTGATACAGAACAATATTGGAGTACTTTTACAGTTGTATATGCCACTTATGGGAAATATTATATCTGAGATTGCCAAGATATTTTATATTTTTAGATGTAAATTCAAATTTCGATTTGATTGTAATTGTAACATTGTAAGTAGGCTTGTTATGTGTATGGCAATACAAATTATATAGACTTTTTAAAGGATTCTGTATCACACTTCAAGTTTTATCTTTTGCATCAGGACACTTACTTTTATTTCCATACAAGCCACACATGCCGCTTATGCTATAAAGATAAACCTAAACCGACAGAGAAAAAAAATTACTTTTGATGAAATAAGGTTAGAGCTATTCATGACGTCATAACTTACTGATATATGCAAATGGCATAAATCGAATTTATTTTCAGGCCAGACAAGAAAAAGTGCTCAAAATTGAGCGTACTAGATTTCCAACCGTTTTCGATGAAATTAAGAAGTGGCTCCTGGTGCTGCTGTGCTACCAACTTACATTTACTTCATTGGATTACAGAAATAAATAACTTTAGCTTAAATAAAGGAAAAGCACAGAGAACGGCATTTATTCAGCGTCTTCTGCCTCTGGACCATGCAAATGTAGTTTGAATTATTTAATATGCAAAAGAATTTTACTCAATTTAAACCAGTGGAGTAGTACCTAGTATCTACATTAAGACAAAACCTACGCACGCTTTCATTGCAAACAGCCGGCAAAATTTATGAAGCTATTTATTTTGCAGATTTGGTTAATATTAGTTCGCTTCACTTTCAGGCTTTTGAATTTCGACTACTAAAAAACTAACTTAAAAAAACTTTGTAAATGTATCTTTAAGAATACTGGCCCACATCGGTTGAAATATTATAAAAGGTCAAAATTATTTCAAGCAATAAAGAATACATCGATAATTGAACTCAAACTTGGGAAAAACCTACTTAAGTGAAGACCAATATAAAAATATGGGTTATAAACATTACAGTCTACAAATGGGTTATATAAAATTATAATGCTTATTCTGTCTGATTCACTTGCATTGACGATATTAATATTATAAGCATAATATTATTCCACTATTCAACTTAATCCAGTTTTCAATAGTTTGATATGTACAACTTTATTATATCTGTAGAAGCAAAATATGTTGTTTATTAACAAATATGAAACGTACGCATCACCAGCATTGTACAAAAATGTTATTTTTAATCTTGAAATCAGCACATCAGGGAAATGTGCATCATCTCAATTCCTGATTTTCATGTGTAGCATTTATTCGCAGTCTCAGCTACTTGTCAAGTGTGTTACAGAACATTTCGCATGTGTCTCTGATACCCTCTTTGATCTAAATAAGTTTATTTTCAGAATAGTTATACCTTTCTATCTTTCTTAGTACAATTAGAAACGAAGGTAGGTAAATCGAGTTCTATATGCATGAGCATGACACATACAATGCAAAACAGCACTTTGCCCAAACAAGGTTCGTTTCGTTGGTGCATTATGCACTTTGCAAAGACTCAGCACTCATCTCCATTGATAATGTATGATGGTAGAGTCTAAAATTTTAATTCGAGCTGTTAGCAATCTCAATTTAAACAAGTCTTCTTTAATAAAGTAACTACACTGTAATTATTTATAGCGGGTTTCGGCAAATTGTATCTTTTCGACATGGTAATAAAGCAAGTATTCAAGTACCTACTCCACTTATTGATGGACGTAATTGTAGCACTGAAGACGTAAAACTACTCTAAGATCCCAATTTGCAGTCGTTCGTCACTCCTACTATGGGATATACAAAACTCCAACAAGTCTGCAATTGATATTTTTAAAAGCTATGCAATTAATACTTTTCTTTTTCTTCCTTCGAATAGTTAGCAACCAAAATACTGGTCTTGACTACAACAATTAAGTCGCTAATAAGTTGCTAATAGTAATTTTGTCGAACCTACTAGGAATTACAAGTTATTTATTAGTAGGTGCATTACTAAGTACTTATGATTATGATTCATGATACACTCGATAACTACGCATGGTTATGTACAGATAGTTATATTAATATTCTCTTAAGACCATTTTAGTCATAAAACTAGATATATTAAATAAATATGGCGGCTAAGATAATGGATCCAAAATCCAAAATAATTGGAATCCAAAAATTCCTTGGTCAATATGCCATAAATTCTGAATTAATTCGTCCGGGAATTTATTATTACGCAAAGAAAACATGACTTTTCCCACGGGTGGACTAATACGAGAAGGGGGAACGATTTTTGATATTTTTTGAAATTCGTGTCATTGGGTTTAGGTGAAAATTTTCGAGAAAATGAATTTCATGGCCCAGCCAGATTTATATCAAAAAGTAATTACTCACACACTCACACCACGGTGAAGTAGTAGGTACTTTAGGCTAAACACACACACGCTAAAAATTCAGGCACCTACCGGTAGGTAGCTACCTAATGAATATAAATATCAAAGTAGTATGTCACTGTCATAGACATTGTGTATTGTGTAAAAGTAGCTTTAAACATTTCATGGTCCACCGTATTTATCATCTCCGTAAGATTTTTATCATGTACCAAAGGTAATCGTCACGACAAACCGTTACAAGTTTTGGCTTATTTAATTGCGTTTTTTTAATTTTGAACTTAGCTTTGAGTTTATGACTTTTGTGTTCCAGAATAGTTTAAATAACTTACAATAAAATAATTTTTGTGTCCACTAGTTTTCAATGTTGAAAAAAGCCTTTTTTATACTGCGAAAAGTAGGTATTCTGAATCGTTTTATATTTTCATAATCGAATCAATGCTAAAAGCGTTATAGACATGGAAGCCTAAATTGTAAGCCCCAACATAAATAAAATATGCTTAGAATAGAAAGGTTAGTGTGTCAGGTCAAAATAAAAATAGAATAGCAGTCGCTGTACAGTAAAATAAGGATATATTTTGCATATTTGTAGCAACGTTTAAAGCAGAAAACAATTAATAAATGATCATATATATTAAATCAAGCTACAGAATGTGATGTAGTGTTTTTTAACTTACTTTATTAATAGTGATATGTTGTTGACTATTGAAATTCTTGCATAAAAATGGGAGAACAATAGTGAAAGTTTTTAAAACGCCGATATCTAAATGTTCCACTGTTAGCAAACACAGTATGACTTGGATTTTAGGTTAACTGGAATTACAGTAAGCTATTGTAGGATTTAAATGAAGATCGGAAAATTTCGGCTATTAAAATGTTAAATTGTTTGTACGAAAAAAACGATTGCTAAATATTATTTGAATGATCTATGACAGGCACAAACGAAAGCTGTTCTTTTGATTAACGTTAAGATCCGTATAATATGACATCAAATATCAAATGAATTTATTGTAAATGTTTCTCATTTGGGATTGTATGTTTGGATTAGAATGAATAGTTTGTTTGACGAGAGTTAAATTATGTATAAATACATAATTTTGCAAAAATGTGTTTTTTTCAGTATGATATCCTGAGGATGTTTTGATTGAAAAAATGTAGGTCGTCAAATAATTTCGTAGAGTAGTTTGTAAGATTGAATGTTAGTTCACGTCATTAATGAATAAAACTTGTTACATATAATATTTTAAAGAAAAGTCAAAGTTTAAAACGAGTTGAATATGATTTGGTATATGATTTGCATAAATGTAGTACACGACGACAAATGTTGCTAGGATTAAAATTGTCAATATATGCGATCGGTAGAATTGTATTTGAATTAATACTGACAGAATACTGTAGTTTATGGGATAGAATAGTTAAAAAATCGGTGTTAATAAATATTTTGAACAATAAAATTGGATATTAGGTCCCTAAAACTTTCAGACACTGATAATCGCGTAAAGAGTCAATAAAACACTGCCGTTGTTAGTCAGAATCATTTTGTTGTACCATGTTAGCAGCCTTGATCAATAGAAAGAATATTTCGTGAAGATATAGAGGAATTGCTACAAAATAAAACAACAATTCTGAGGAAATGTCACTTTTCACCTTTTGCTTTTCAAGTTCGCTGTCACTTTTGTTGTAGGTGGTCACTTTAAACGAAATACCAGTTTGACAAGAGTTTATATACTACACGGTACGTGAATTCTAATTGTTTTCAGCGTTTGACAGTTAAAAACAGGTAAGAAGTGGCGGAACGTTAAAACATGTACGTAGGATGCAACGTTGGAAGCAAATTTTAAAATTCTGTAATTTGTAATATCGATTCGCTCACAGATGTGTGATTTCTTGTTATGTAATTTCTGGAAATACACAGAGATGCACTGGAACTGTAGCAACACCACACACCGAAATAGAAACAAAGTCAAAGAATTGAGTTCATAAATTGAAATTTTAATTTTTGCTCTAATTAGAGTATAGATTAGGCGGTGGGAGCATAGGGACTCTTTATACTGTCGAATCTTGCTCTTTCGGTGTTGTTATGTAGTAATGTACATAAGGGTTTTGAAGGGAAACGGAACACACTACTTGTTTGATGATCCCAATGCAACCAGCGAATAGCAACTAACAATAAGTTTTCAAGGGCCCTCACCAAGCCAGGCATTGTACTAGTAGTTGACATGATGGGTGGTTGCCCAATAATCCTCTCCTGCCGCTACGCAACTCATCGTCAGCTCCATCTCTTCCACTATTCCCTGTTCAAGATCTAACGAATTTTCCGACGGGGCTCTATAGGTGATACCGACCAAGGAGACACAACGTCTCCCAACATATCTCCAACATAATAATATCCAACAAATCCAAAAACTCCGTTCATTCATCCAATTATATCCTTACATCCACAATACCCATCTTACACCACTAATACGTCATTTACACTACTATTTCTCACAGTGTCACAAAAAAAATTATACCAATCTAGCATTTTATATTACATAATATCAATTATTATTATCTATGTCAAATCAAATCTCGATACAACAAATAATAAAACTATTATCTATCCATGCTCCATTTATATCCTAACATCCACATGCAAATATCCACAAATAATATAGCTTGAGTAAATCCGTTTTTTAAATCAACGTTGCTTAATTTATCATTTTAAAATAGCACAGGGTTATAGTGTAACTTACACAATTTTTATGATGCCACGTGAATAAACTGAACTATGAACAAGGAGACATGTGTATCTTGTGCAAATTTCTTCACATTTATCACATTTTTATAATCTTTCAATGTCAAGTACATAAATTTACACACTGCGTGAAAAATTTTATACGACCTTTTAGAGAATTCACACACGACAATATTATTACATTCGGATAGATAAAACGAGTTTAGTGTTTCTTTTATTTGTCCAAGAACCACTAATATTCCATTTTCATGAATGGCTGCATGAGTAAATCTAGCTTAGGAAAACTGCCATATTTTATAGATACAATTGTATGACCATATAAAGAATCCAATTCCTAAGGTGTAATTAAATATTAAATTTTATAAAGGTACATTTTCCAGCTAATCTAAAATATCTGAAATGAAACCTATATTTAATAATAGTATTCATTTTGCTTTTTTGATGTCATGAGTATTTGTATACAGTCTTATTACAGAGACTGTTTGAATTTTGTACATTATTCAGGTACAAAGATGTATAACGATGACGGTAAATTAATATCATGTAGGGAAGAGATAATGACTGCAAAGAAAGGAAGAGAAAGCGTCGGAGAAAGCCAGTTTGGTGAAAGGATGTTAAATTGACAAACAAGGTATTCTCTTGAAACGAGGGAAATTCAAATGTTATCTATTGACAAAAGGTCAGCAACAGAAAATCTATTTGAGTCTCACACAATACAATCATTGTGTAAGTGTAACTGGCTCTTTACTTTCAACTTTTATTATTTTGCTTAATTTTAATCATGGAATGGATCGACGGAGTCCTTTTGTTGCATTTTGAATTGGGGTTCAGGTTCGTTTTCATTTTCTTTTGTCCTTTCACCTTTTCAGACAAATGACAGAATAGCTGAATCATGGTGTTATCGAAACGAAACAAATTTTTTGTTGATATTTGTATAAATAGGTTGTATCTAGGCGATTCATCTGCCATTGAATTATAATTCTTGGACTGTGTCATCATTCAACGTTTTTGAAATCATTAAATGATCCACCATTTCTGTCAATCTATTATCAATAGTCATTGATGGTGATATCTTGACTATCACTATTTGTTTTATTATCCACTCTGGAGAAATCAACTGACTGACTGTACAAAAATTCTAAAGTAGGCATAATTAGTTTTATTACATTAGTGGTACAGTAAAATCCTTTTTTGATTTGGTTTTAGTAAATCAATTAAATGAAAATGACAAACTAAACTGATTAAAATCAAATTAAAATCTAAACCATTATTTGTGTTTGTTTGATCAAATTATTTTATTATTTTATTATGGTAATGCAGTGACAAGCGAAATTTTTAATATTAGGTGGTGTAAGTGTACCTTCGTCTTGTAATGATAAAAGGGTTGTAATAAAAACTCAGACAGCATCTAATTATGTGATGTTACAGTTTTGAATTTTAGGTAATACAAAGGACTCAAATAATATACACTGTCTGTCGTTGAAGTACTCGCTAAACTGTCAATAGTGTTCGGTTGCCCCAAACTTTTATTTGAATGATCACTGCTTGGATCTTAGAGGTAAGCTTTTTATACATTTTTAACTTTAACATGAGAATGTGATAATTACTTTTTACTATAATATGTTCTGATTAACTGCTTTCTGCTTCATTGTTATCTTATCTGCAGTTAATGTAGAATTGCAAAGTTAGTAAGAACAAAATTATTAAAAAATCAAAGCCCAGTGATGGGGCAATAAGAATATAGGTTACGTACTATTTCAGAGAATATCTTTGAGTTTCAAACATCTACTTAAAATTTCTACGGTGCCATTCTTTTTATTACATTTTATACTTCATGTTCAGGGTATTTGTCTTTGGACTTATTCCAATGGTTTATTGACACTAGCTCTTCGGCTTCGTCTTCCTGGGCCTTATTTTCAGCCACATGATTACTAAGCTATATAATTGCAAAATGACATTGCTACATATATTATTAATATACAAAAATGTTATTTAAAAAGCTTATTGACATTCTAATGATGAGAAATATTTCTTTTCTAACTATGTTCTTCGTAATTGTTATAATAGTTAATTAGTTATCTGATCAATCATGCAACATGCAATGGTTGAAGTTTGATCTTAATTGAGTGGATCATTTTTAAAGTATAACAATTATTTAGTTTTTTGACATCTTAAATTGTCACTTTGAGATTCAGTGTAAAACTATTTGACCATATTTATTTAAGAATGTAAACAACTTTTTTGCTGATATCTGGCTTTTTTAGTGTATTGATAGAGTTTTTATTACGTCTTCCGTATTATTATGGGCTTATAATAATATTTGTCTATTGGTTGTTTACTTGAGCCAATATCCAACTCTGTACATCGAGAGTGAGTCATAAATTTCTATTGCAATATTACAACAACATGATCCACCCCCAAAATATCACAACCACCCATCATAGCACTTGACTTAAAATTATTTATCAATCATCAATATCATCATATCATACCAATGAATGGAGTCAAAAGCTTGACTAAAGATAAGATTAGTCGTTTTTTGCCGGGTTCCGAAGCATAAACAGAATTATACTCGAGTGATTCAGTATTCAGTCTATCGTATGATAACTTATTAAGCATTGTTTGATCTAAGTGTCTGAAGATATATTATTATAATCTGTCGCCAGCGATAATGTTACCTGGCTATTTCACTTTTATTTATTCATTCATTTAAAAAATTATTTTATTTTCAGTCAGTTTTACTAATTCGACATAAAAATGGCAAAGTATCAACGGTTGACAGCAAGTGTGATTGAAGAAAGTGAAGAAACTGCTGACACCAGCGATCTGGATTTAACTGGTCGAGGTTCTGAAGTTATGGATGATAATACTACGGAACAAATAAGATCTGATGAAAATTCATATACGAGGAGACAATTGGCAACAGTTTTAATTTTATGTTTCGTCAACACGATAAACTACATGGATAGATTCACAGTGGCTGGTATTTCATTAAGGATGGCTGGGAGTAATGTAAATTTCCTACTCCAGGAAATGCACTATAAGTTAGTCAATATTACATGTACGGCATTTTTGTGACATT
>JABASH010002982.1:0-18033 GCA_019776445.1 Tomocerus maximus | reverse complement strand
TAATGTTTGAAATAATAATTAGCCCTGTCGAAATAATTGGTCATCTGGTGAATTATATGCATATTTTTGGCCAAAATCAGCTATTCCAAACAATAATACTCCGGAGTACTATACCGATTAATAGGGTATATAAATTGCACCAAGAAATATCTGGCTTTATGCTACTTTATTGTCCTGAGATGGAAAAGGAAAAGTTAAAGGCTATTGGAATAAGCTATGTTTATGTACACATGTATTAAGTTTTCGTCATCCATTCCTTCGCGAAGATTGAAGAGGTTCAGAAAGGAAACGTGGCTATATAAGTCAGTGCAGTAAAAATCCATAAACATTACTCATCATTATATTATCAGCCCTGGTTGGTTAATAAAAGGCTTAGAAATTCTCTAGTCCGAGCTACAATAAAAATTCTTCTTACATCGAGATCTAATCCTGATATCTGTATTTACTTTGCATAAAATCCAGTCTATAGATATGCAAACATAGCACATGTATTCAAACATAGCACATGTATTCACATGTGCGTATTATTAGTGCATGCTAATGTAGTGGGCTACCAAAGCGAGCTTGTAGAGTCAAATTATTGATATCTCACAGGGTACTAAATAAGAACTCAGGTTTTGTATGTTGGACAGGATTTGCATCTAAGTTTGGTACATTGATTGCCATTGAACAAGTGTAATCTACAATGATGAGGCAGATAATTGTTTTCCGGATATTGTATTACATAAATCTATGCATATGCAAGTTTCGTTGTGTCTTGGATGGAAATGAATAGAATGCCACGTGAATATAGTAAATAAAGGTTTGTCTTAAAACATTGTAATGTAATTGGAGTGGGTGAATTTGGCTTTAACACAAGGAGCCTTGTTTGTCAATTACCCAGTGCCAAACTTGACACATGCCATAAACGGTCAGCAACCTTAATCGTGGGCCAATGATACCCTTCTTTGGTCAATGAGGCCAATCAGATGCACTATAGCCAACCACCGGACGAATCTATACAATCCAAGGTGGCTGTCGCATTCAATACACTAATAGTCGCGTATTTTATTTAAACTTTATTTTCAAATTTACAATCCTTCAATATGACGACACAACTCACTAAGTCTCATTCACGGATCAACTCCAAGGAATCCATTTTCTAGACGTTAGGTTTCTATTTGTCTTGTTCTCGGCCATTTGTTTATACGGCCTGTCAACCCTCCACTTACGATAACTAAAAAACAATGCACAAAACTACCAAACCTGCAAAAGCTCTAACTTTCAGCATGACATAACAGTGCAGCGCAATGAAAAAAGGCTTCTTGGCACCGTTGGCTATTCGTCACTGTCGTCCGAACCACTTTTTCTATCCTAATCAATTACTAAATATTGGTTTGAGTGGATTCTACTGTTAACTTTCAAGTTTCTTAGAGCTAATTTAACATTGTTAGCAATTGTAATCTAAGTGCACCGTTGTCAATATTGTCCTCTAATAGCTTTAGCCAAATGCAAATACTACAGTTTAATTTACAAAAGGTGGATTTTCAAGTGTTTTGGTTATTTTCGGGTGCTTTTAGAAATTTTAGTCAGAAGAAACAGTGGATATGGAAATGCATGAGTATACCATCTCGTTTATCTGAATAAAATAGTTTCACGATGCGGAAGTCAATGTGTGTGAAGTGTTTCCCATAATTTGGAGCAGAGCACTGAATGAGTTCTATAAGAAAAATATAAATGGTTTCAAATTGCGATATAGTTTTCTCAACTTGTTTAATTTAAAGCAATCATGATATCTCAAATGCTCATTTTAAAAATAGCTACATGCTAAAGTACATGATTGTGTACAAGATATTTACATGTGGTTTATATCTATGTAATTATTGTTAGGAATAGCGTGTAAATATAGATATGGGTAGATGTAGTACATACTAATTAGTTGTCACGGTATAGAATGTTGGCCTTTGGTTGTACTACACCGCTGTGGTTGCCGCACCTGCCTACGACTCAAAGTCTCGAACACAAAAGATAATATGCCAGGAGTAGTCATTTACCTACGTTATTTGTCCACTTTTGAAATGGTATAGAGAATACATTGCAAAGGTATGTCACTCACACGATAGTAATAATTAGTAATCACACCTTCAGATAATTTATGTTGGGTCACCTCATCTCTGGCAAACACAAATATCAGTATTTGTATCTCTCTGTTATTTATGAGTTGGCCAAGTGAAATTCTGTTAATGTGCCTAAATTATATGGTACCTAAATATGTGCGAATATCTGTGCTGTGTTTTAGTGCATGATTTGTCTGGCTATATAGGTATATCGACACATTCTCGAAAAGGAATTTGCACAATACACCGTCCTAACAACTACGTACGAAGTACATACAATTTATTTAATCACATAGTTTTATTCATGCATGTCTACACAAAAGATATCGAACCCACAGACACAGTGCACTACTGCATCCATGCCATTTGATATGTCTGTGCAGATTCATTGAGATGAGTGGCCCACCTCTTCGAAAATTGAGAGATGGAAAAAAAAGCACTCTTCTACTTGTCTTACTAAAGGAAGCAGCACAAAACGCTTCATTAACGATCTTTCAATTCAATTATATGTATTTCTACTTTCATTTGGCTCTCCTGACTCATTTTCTAAATTATTATCATACAGACTACGATATAATCCACACTGTCACTGCCCTGTGAATATTTTCACAAATATATAATTTCACGTCAACTGGGGCGTCTATTTATAAACTGGTTAATGTGCCCGTTAATCCATACATTAATAGCTTCCTATGGATGAATAAAAATGGAAGTACAAGGAAAAGATTTATTGGCCTTATTTCCGGTTCTAAAAGAGAGTAACTGATATTGAAGGTTGGGTTTCATATAACCAAAGTGAATTCCATCTCATTTTTCAATCATTTTAAACTATATTTTTGTTTGCAGACTTTGGTTCGAGCAATCCGCGACGGTACAGATGCCAGAAAAGCTTTACGAAGTCCCACTGATAAAAAAGAACTCCTTCTATTTTCCAACAATAAGGATGCCTTACCTAAGAAGATTCTTCAGCAAAGCAGAAAGCATGATCGTACTACAGATATTGAAGACACAAAAGAGGTAACAAAGAAAAAATATTTTGTATTACTAAATACCATTAGTGATAGCACTTTATTAAATTGCTACAATAAATTTATAAATAAAATATAATATCTGGAATTGAATTCCCGTAATCTATAATGGTCTTCATGATCTACTTTGTTTTGTATGGCAATTGTGTAACAAGTGCCTAAGAATTTGTTTGTACTTGTTCATAAGTAGGCAATGAAAATTATCTAAATTGCAGTATTCAAGATTAAGAATATTTAATGTGACTTTAGGGAAACAGATAATTATTAATAGGAAGTAGAAAACTATGAAACAAGTGCAATTGTGTTACAACTTATGCAATGGTGATACAATTTTAGTTATACATTATGGTGAGAATCTACTCATGCGAAACTTTATTGCTTTAGACACGTGTGCTTGGCATACATAACTAAATATACAGGCAATTCCAACTAGTATTAAAATATTCATTATAAATAATATACCAGACTGAATTAGCTTCCTATGTAAACAGTCTTTTATTTATTCTTCTATGATTTACTACAGTAGAAAGATATTCCCCATGAAAAATATATTCAGAGACAGGATATAACAGAAAATCGTAAAAATGCTTAAAAGCAATAAACCTTTAATAAGTGCTTTATAAATTTACATAGTGTGCACATATTAAAGAATTAGTAACTTACCAGTAAACTCTATAGTATCAACCCATTCGAGCATACGGGTTGCTTCCTTTGATAATTTTTTATTTGAAAACTTTTTGCTTAATGTTTAGATGACAAAATGGGACTGTTACAAATATTTGTAGTGTAAGCAATATTTGCAATATGAAATTGTCAAGTAAATTTCTGCATATAAACATATTATGGGAAATCCTAGGCAGTTCTATTTCTAAGTTTTTTGGTCTTCAGTCGGTGAAAAGATAAGGACAAACTCTGAGACGATTTTCCGGAATAAATGAAATTCAAAATGTGAACTAATTTCATTCACAAAATTAATTTCATTGCATTTAGATTTGTGACATCACCGACAGCAATTTACTGATATGCTTGTATTGTATTTGTACATTGATTAAATATTATGCATACAATTCTACATTAGTCCGTCATGTCATTAGAGACGTACAGCTACATAAAATGTACAATAAACGTTAGATGAAAAGTTCAAAATATAGAATTTCCACTGCTAGAGATGTCTTTTTTTCTAATACAATAGATTTAATGGAGCTAACTATGAATATTTAACACGAAAAATATCCAAATTTCAGTACTTGTCACAGTAACAATGTATAAATGAAACTGACTTTGAAAAATCCCTTTTACTTGAGAAACTACTTGGAATAAATGAAAGTATTTTAGGAAATTCTCATATTGTAACCTTTTTTGTGTATATAGTATAAGTAGTTACGTTTTTGATAGCAACAGGTACATTATCCAGTGGTTGTGGTAAGAATATAATAGCTGTAGAAGATGTGCGTAGAGCAAATTAGTTTTTAAAAGCATAGTACATGATGTATAAGGACATACCACTTCCTACCTACAGATATGTTATTGCAGACAGGATAGGTACGCTTTGAGTGAAATGGCTTACATATTATGAAGGAACGGCACGAAAGAATTTTTTTGGTATATAATAGAGATAGTAACATGAGGATCTTCCTTCGACATTGCAAACAAGTGGTCCATAAATCATGGGGTTTCAAGGTTTTTGGCGATTCTTTGTTGAAAAGTGTAAACACACTACTGGGGTTTTTAGTGCAGAGAGACGTGTAAACAAATAGGGATTTTATAGCAGTCGTAATTAGCAGATAGTTAGAATTTTTTGTTTGATCTTGAAGAGAATCCCCAATAGTTTGATAATGTAGTTATGGGATGTCTATAGGGAGGGAATATTAGCACGAAATTGGATTGCATGTTTGTATTTGTTTTATAGGTAAGCAAAGTGAAGGAGAATGGGAATGTGGTGACGGAAATCACGAGACGACACGAGCACGAAGAATTCCACAACGAAGATATCCCAGACTCAGGATCAGAGGATTATGAGCAGATAGAGAATCGCGAAGGGAACCACGACTACAGCCACGCCAAGAACGAAGATTTCATCGAATATATTTCAGTGCCCAAAGGGGGAAAACCATCTCAAGGTGTCAAGGTAAGACCCAATTCAAATCATTAAAGTCTGGCTTTCATAACAGTGTATCTGAATACCTTTAATTAAATAGAGTAGAGCCACTTGTTAGTATGGGAATAACTTTACTATGTCTGCATTGCATTTATTTACTTGAAGACTACGTATATTTATTGCCGTACATAATTCTTAGAATTTCTTGGCTTCAGACTGAGCGAGGAAATATAATTTGACGGAAAGTTGGAGAACTAAAGAGACGTTACAACCCAATAGCCGAAGACAGTTATTTAATACAGTAGAAAGCACTAATGCACATGGGGTCTTAGGTCTCGTTTCAAATGACCCAATTGCCACAAGTTTAATGTAGCCGACAAATAAGACACGTTTTTATTAAATGAATATCCGAATCCTGTTCCCCGCTAAAACTGCACAATATTAAACAAGTAACGTGCTTGCTTGCTCGGGTATTAACGGAGTTACCTTTCCTGAATACTAGACAAACTGTATGGGATGTGTCTAAGTTGTCGGCTACGATACACTTGTGGCTGTTGGGCCATGTGGAATGAGACCTGAGAGCCTATGTAGATTATTGCAGAGTATTTTTTCATAAAATGAGCAACCTACTTTATTTGACTAATAGACAGAATAATCTAAATTCCATGGGCATTGCTATCAGTCAAAGTTGGGAAGAGAAAAGCATGGAATATATTTGAGTAGGCGACGAGTGAATTGAATGCAAAGAGGAGTTATTGTAGTACAAGTGTCGGAACGTAACGTAATGGATTGACCTATAAACAGGTAGGGGATGGTGCCCACATAGTTTCGGAGAACATTAGTTCCCAACGACAGGGAGACGAAGACTTGTGGGATTCCGTGTCAGAGAGAATTCGGCGACTACCCAAATCCGAGACAATCTTCAATAACACGACAAATAACAAACTCAATACTCTTGCTTCGAGTCGCTCTGACGCTTTGACAAATCGTCCCTTAGATTTCGACCAAGAGGAGTACACGCGGAAAAACGAGACAAATCGGTGGCTTAACAGCCACTTTGGCAGTTCGAGTAGCTCACTGAATTCGGAAGCGTCGCCCCGCTCCCCGCTGCACTCCACACCGACGGGGATCCACGTCACGATGACTTCCAGGAGTTCGCCCCTCCATTCCCCCCCGCCGCCGCCGCCCCTGCCTTCTGGACACAATCAGTCCTCCAGAGTCAATAATGCTTCTACTAAACTTTTCTCCAAGTCAGAAAAAGAGCATGTTGGCAAACGAATAAGCTTCGGTGACGTGTCTTCACACCCTAGTCCTCCTCACAAAGATGTGCATTTTGTAAGACAACTTTTATCCGAATCCTATTTCAATTCTAGCTCTAGTGCAAAATCCTCTCACCCAAATCTATGCATAATATTATTACACTTCTCGAGCATTTCCTCTCTCTAATTGGTACTTGCACTTGTAAGTAAGCCGTATTTCATCTCCAATACCCCGACTATTCTCTGTAGGTACCTAGTAGGTACACCAATCCACTTACAGATAAACCTACACAAACAGTTTTTCTTTTGATCAATCAAAGTACAAAATAAATATTGCTGAGTCATCCATACCCAAGACAGATATAATAATATCCTACTAGCTACAATATTTGTATATAATAATGGTCTTTGTGGTATAATCATTTATCTGACAAGTCATTTGCTTACCTTATAAAATGGCTCTTCCATGATCAAGCAATAATATTATTTACTTACAATTACAAATATCTATTTGTATCACCACTCACACAAAATTGTATCGAGTACTCATGCTTACGTACTACCCATGTATGTTTGTATTTATGCATGTCTATACAGGTGTATTTCATGTGTGGGCTTTTCTCATTCAGATCAACTTTGATGTCGTCAGCTATTTAAAGCTTATAAATACAACAGTTTTTATACCATTTTTTACATAATATTTCTTATACTAAACGAAAGGCTTTACTTATAAACTACCAAAATGATTACTTAACATGGTATACAGTATTTTTACAATATTTATTATGATCTAGCTGTTCACAGATTGATTGGATATTATTTACTAAACATTTTTAACTCAACTCTATGGCTTACTAAAATCACAACCATCTTTACTTCAATAACACCATTGCAACAATTGAAAATATCTAATATCTACGTTGTAATGTGCTATAGTATTAATATCTATCTTTTCACACACTTTTGAGTTTTGTAATCACAAATTCTTTTTTCTTTCTGACGGAACACGAACCATGACCCCCAAAAACAAAGAATGTATCTATAGCATTAGAATTCTTTGTTTACGGTGCCCCACCTTTTGAACTGCAGTCGCCAGACAAGAGAAAGCTTTAAAGAAATTTCACTTTCAAACAATAAATGCCTACGTAATGATATTATTCAATAGAAATATTTGTTGTGAGAGTAAAATGCCTTTTTGGTGTGAGGAAAGCCAATGATTCAGTTTTATGTAATGCAGATAAGGAGCGAACTTAATTAATTTATGACAATCTAACTGAACTGGAAATGCATAGAAAAGGAAGTCATTTATTTGGCTGAACAGTAGTACAATAGAGATACAATGCAAGGCACTACGTTGCCAGTACATATAAGCAGTGAACGAAATTACCAAGATAAGTTATGTTATGTCCACATTTTGTTAAGGTATCTAATAACCTCATAAAGTACTATACAGAAAGAGTAGAGTAGAACAAGAGAAGAATGAAATAAGGACTTTTGTAGTTTTCAAATTATTTGTTACAGGAGTATAACACCTTAGCCAATATGAATATCGCCTAGGTCATGCAGAACTCTAAGTGAGACCAAATAATTGCCGGATAAATAAAACATTGCATTCAATCTATAATTTAGTATGTATTACAAACTTTTAAGTCATGGTTTAATTTTGCAAATATTAATTGAACACTGTTTGAATGTTAAATGACATTAAAAACATTCTTATATCGTGGCTCTATAAAATATTGTCATTTTGTCCCATTAAAAGGAACAAACGTTATATTTCATGGATTTTCTAATCAAAATAATTTATCGGGTGATTAAAGTCTTATTAGTCTTATTAGTCTTAAATTCTGCGTATTTAATGATGACACATATGGCTTGGAAGATGTGGAAAATACCGAGATTTGCAAATATTTGGTAACACGAGATAAAATGTTTAGAATAGAGAATGTGAGTAATAGTTCAGTAGAATACATAGTGCAGGTTTTGTGAGTGAGTCAGTACAATTGGTCGAGTGAGTACAAAAGAGATAATGAGCCCACACAATTGTACTGAAAGGACGATATGGGAGACATTCAGAATTGCACTGAGAGAATAGAGATTAGCATTGAGTGTATAGTTGGCCAAAAGAATTCTTTGGATGCAGTTTCGAAGAAGAGAATGGATAGAATGCTGATGTGTAGTTGAGTATAGGCAAATGTTGTTTGCTATGTGTTTATGAAGTGGAGAGTATATGCGATAGTTAAAATGTCCTAATTTGTTGTGAAGGATCTAAAAAATCGGCATGAAGACGTCATGCGTTCGCTGAACTCGCAGTTTGGGCGAGCCTCGAATACCAAATCTGGGAGTTTGTGGGAAGAGGAGCCCACACCAACACCGCCTCCACGATCCCGCCGTCGAAATTCGCCGGACATCAGAACTGTCCACAATAATGTTGCTGCTGATCAGAGTTACAACGTCTCCCAAACCGGCACCATGAACCATCACCAGCATCGGAGGTTCACTGCGGAGATCCCTTCGTATCTTCAGGTTTGTCATTTCATTAACATTTCATTATTGATTCTCGTGATTTATTCTCCCAAGTTAATCGTTTTTCCCTGTCCCTTCCTTCAGAAACCAATTCAAGTGATTTGTTCTGCCAGATTAAAAACTTGATGAGATTGATTTCAATTCACTCGGAGATCCTATCAAAGAAAATCGCGGATTAGAAATACGCCAAGTGATTACCTTTATTATTAGCCTGCAGAGTTATAAATACAAAAATGTTAATTGAGGACGTTCGAATTGAAATTTATACGTGGCCATTAAGATAGAGAACACTATAGTAGGAGTTGTTAGACTAGTCAGATATTAGAAGACATAGCGGAACACACGCAGAGAAAGCAAAGTTTGCTATCTGGAATTTCTTGTGGGTTATTTGGGTGTGGTGAGAATTCAGCCGAGAAGTCAATTATTTCACAAGGTCTATTATTGATCTACTGTCCTAGTGTTCAACTACTCCGCAATTTCTTAATTCTATATCTGGAATGCTAATTATTATAATCCCTTCCTCGTTTAATTTTGCACTAATTTTTTTTATCATGCATTCATTACCTCCATCATCATTCCTTTCGCCTTCCACTAAATCTTATAGCGGATTTTCTAGTATCTACTATGCACACAAGTATATCAATATTCATATTGCTTGATTATAGTACCAACATAGTGATTATTTAAATGGGAATAAATACATATCTAATATTTACATAGGGGCGGATTTGGAATCAAGTACTAGAAATTGTCTCAATTGACAGGTAGATTGATATGTCCGTGAATTGGATAGATAGGATTCAATCTATTAATGATTCTAAAAAACTAAGCGTTTGCAATTTATATTTGCAGTGCAGTGATCTGGTTTGATTTATTGGCATAATTTATGTTGCCTGTGTTATTCGTCTCTGTCACTATAAATAATGGCAAAAGCTAAAATATTATGTGCATTAATAAAATATTCAACCTTAAGAGCTACTGTTACACCTTGCACTGCCTGTGAACTCTGCCGTTTCTAAAAGTTACATCTGTAGGTGTGCATCAAGACAAGGGGACCAGTTCTGGTCTTATTCGAGTCAGTCACATTGAATTGTTGCACAGTATGTATAAGTAGCGATAAACATCTAGTAAAAGGTGAGTTTGTTGACCATTTTCATTAGAACGATAAAACATTGTTGACTGATGACGGCAGAGGAGAACAGAGCAGAGATCAATAGTTTAACTTGGCCTGCTACTACAGGACAGTCTTTAAGGCTGGGTTGATGGATAACTCAAAAGATTTACAATAATGTGCATTGATTCCTGAATGCTTTCTGAAAACACACATTCTCCAAATTGGCAAAAAGTGGAACTGATTAAGATCATGATTAGAGTGAAGTATTAATACTTCTTAAAAGCCCTTGTAATAAAATACCAAAAATGCTTCAAAAAGGAGTTCAACGCGTCTTTCCAAATTATTTGCCTTTATTAAAGTATCTACGATATTGGCATCCAGCTATATAGCGATATCGATTCCAAAAGTGAATTATGCCTTATTATGAATTATTATTACCTCTAGGGATTTCACAGAATAGAGAGCGATGCAAAATCTGTAGCCTTGATATGCAATGTCATCTACGATAAGCGATAGCGTTACTGCGCATGCAGGCTTGCGCATATCAGTGCCCATTGCCTGTTTTCAACCAAGTGCTGTTATTTTTCGAAACTTAAATAATAGCGCTGCCGTCCAATTTACCCACTAACCCAGCCTTAATACTGAAATGGATCTATAAAAGGATAAATGTATGATGCAGAGAATAAGGAGGTTTATGCAAATGACCAATGCAAGTATCTTTCCATTATTCCACCGTTGGGTCTTCACTCACTCTAAAGGATTTTCTTAAAGCGATTACTGTTACATTTTAGCAGGTTTAAAAATTTCAATAGCGACAGTTCATTCGTATAATGTTTATACCGACTAATATTTATCATTTTAATTCCATCCCTTATTTTAGTTTTTTAGTTTTCTAGATGTACCTAGATATCAGTAATAGTAATAGGTGTTGTTGCTGTGACGCAATAAGAATTAATAAGACGTATTAAACGTATGCAATTTTCATTCTTGCTGAAGACGATATCATTACAGTTTTACAACAAAAGAACAATACCAAACCAAAACATAGTCAAAACTTTTATTCTTAAGCCATTTTAAGGATTTAGTTTTTCAAATAATATTACTGCTCAGCTTATTGTTGGTAGTTGCGTGATGCGAATTCTGAGTATCAAAAGTAATTGATGTACAGGCTAGAAGTTGTGTTAGTGTGTGTTTCATTGCAGCAGGGATATAATAATGTAACAGTGAAGTGGAATGGACGGGATTGAGCTGGACTGTTGAGTAATAGTCTGAGTGATGCCTTAATGGGGAATAAAATATCTTGTCTCGGTGTCATTCACGTTTCATTTGCTTTAAAATAAGTTGACCAGCCCAGTTTTACCATAAATTGCACAGAGACAGGATTCTGAGGAGTTTTGGCAACAAACGTAAGAAGATCAAGATAGAGGATTTATTGAAGATTTCTAGTGACAGGTACTTCTCTTGAGTGGATGTAATGTCCTATGTACACTCATTTTTCTTGATATCGACCCGACTGGCCAGGCATAGACAAACTGAGTGGATTAGAACGGAGCATAATAATAACATTGTGTTATACATTATTGTCGGATCTCTCTTCTTAAGGAAGGATTATATATCGGTGCTCGTGTGCGTACTAAAACCTTCTGAAGAAACAAGTTTCTGTTATTTATTATAAATACAATCTCTACGCTGAGTATACCTATTTGTGATATAATGATGACGGATCATAGTACAGCGGAAAATACCTACCTCTTTATTACATCTTGTGTATCTGTACCTGTTAGCCACCTGTTTTGCACTGTGTGTGTACTAGATACAGGTTAGCGTGTCTCATCATGTGCAAAAAACAAGGGATATCGAAAAACCACACAGCCTCCAATAAGACAAATTTTTGCAATCTGCAACTACCAATGCAATTCCTAGTAGAAATAACGTATAACTGATATGGAATTTGTAGTGACATTGTGATAACTGCTTTGTCACCTCAAGATTTGTTAATATTTAGTCCTCTTGACTTCAGTTATTCAGTTACATGTAATAAATGAGCATGTTGCTTTCATAAAACTTTGACTTAAATGATTTTTTCGATTGTTTGATTAGTTTTTATTGACCAATGAGTTTTATGAACGAATCCTATCCAGTTTCCTCTTGAAATTAACGCACATGCGTTTTTGAGAAAAATTAGAAAAAAAAACATTATTTGACAACACCCAATAAGGAAGTTTTAACTACTTCAAGATGATTGTGTGAAAGTTAATAAAGAATGTGACAGTCACAGTGCCCCATTTGGGAATGAAAGGGCGTTAATATAGCCAGTCCTTTTATAATTATCTTGAAGCTGTTAATTCTTTTGATTTATGACTATCAGTAATAGATTTCTCTTTTTTCTTCAAGTAGTCTATTTGTAATCCTATTTTTGTGACATCTAATTTTGTCACCATTCTTTGAAAAAAAATACAAAGAAAAACAACAAAATTTTCAAGGACATATTTATATTAAGTTATAGTAGAGTTATATTTCTTAAGGGCAGAGGGAGTAATCTTGTATATAGACTTATTATTGTATCAGTAAAGTGGTTCAATTAATATGGCAGCAGTCAAACAATCAAACAATAAAGTTTCCAGAATGAGACATGTAATAGTAGTCCTTCAATTCAATCCTACCTTGTCCATGTTATTGTGTAAAAGGGGCAATGCCACCTTTTGTGGTACTTGTGGTGTTTTATTTGTTTTCTGACTAAATGTCCCTAAAAGACACTCCTGTAGAAAAGAATGAAGTTGTTATATACTACATCCAAATTGGGGCAACGAAATGATAGCCCCTGAATAATATTTCCTTCCTCTTCTAAAACAGGTTGTTGAGTGTAATGGAGAAACAAATGATTGTAAAGAGGAAAATATTGGAAATTTGAAGGTTTTGAATTGTATATTTGCAGAAGAGCAATGATGTGGGAGAGAGAAAATCGTACGAGCGCCGGGAGCAAAGTTTCGGATACAACGGACCTAATGGTCAGCGAAACCTGACACGAGACTCATTGGAATCGGGAAACTTTGGAGATTCCGGCTACGTGACGAAGCACTCGAATTACTATAAAACGAACGAGACGAATAACCCGGCTCAGAATTCCCTTTACGAAAACGGGTCTGCGGAAGTTACAGAGAGAAGGACAGTTGAGCGTCGGGAAAAAACTTTTTCGTACGATGGAGCTCCACAGAAGCAATTTCATCCTAAATACATCCTGGGCACTAATTCCAGCACAATGAACCGACTGAAAGGGATTGAACAAACGGGAGGAGTGGAGGACACGCCAGATAGCCGTTCACAGACGATGCCCCGAAGACGCTTTTATTTCGGGGATAATGAGGGCTCACTTGTGGGGAAAGGAGAAAAGCGGAATTCGCCGGTGAAAGAACTTCGATTTGGGACTGACGACATCAACGTCTCAATTTCCAACAGCTACAACAACAACAACAGCGGAACGGAAACGCGTAAAGGAAGTCTGAATCGCAGCATGAGCTTTACTCCGAGGTCACTGAGCCGGGAGAGACCGTCTTTCTCGTCCTCCAACTTGACTCAACAGCATAAACTCAATCACACTTACAAATCCAACCCTCAACTGCTGGACTCTCCGGATCTGCTCAGTCCCAAACTGATCACGAACATTAGTCGGAGTGTGCGGGACGTGAACAAAGTGAGTTCGCAGAATGACCGATTTAATTTCTCGAACCGCCAACAAGAGTCCCAGAACGTCTCTCGCTCCAAGAAAACATTTCTGGAGAGTGTGAAGAAGAATTCGCAGGATTTGTACGAACCCGTTTTGCGGGGCTCTAAGGCCAGCTCCCCGGCTCGTTCAATGACTCCGACAAATGCGTACGCCCCTCTCCGAAACTCTTTGAGTGAGAACCGAAACCTGGTGTCTCGTCCATCACTGAATTCGCCAAGAGCTTTCGGGGGAGCAAACTCCCCACTTTCGGATGACTACCAGGAAACGTACCGAATGAGCGCCAGCACACCTGACCAGGATGAGAGCAAACCCAGAATCACGACAGACACAACTTCCCGATTTTCCCGCAGAACGATTCGAGGCGTGGATGGACAACCTGCTGGAAAGGTAGAATCTTCCGAAACGACGACCAGAACGAAAAGCAGATACAAGGAGTCGGAAGTGATGTACCCGAATGGACGTCGCATTGGATCCCCCGGCTATCAAACTGATTTCCAACCGCAACTGACCTCTGCTGGCAGCGTCATCATTCCAGTCCGCGACACCAACAACAATAAAAATGTCCACTATGCTAAATGACAAGTTTTAGCTCAAAAGTCTGTCCACGCCCATTAAAAATGCAATGCAAACGTAACCTCATCCATAAATAAATAAACAGTGTCTAATGTAAATAGAATTATAGAAAAGTATAAATATTCTGTTAAAATACAATTTCAAATGTACAGAGACATATACATAAGTAATATACATCAACAAAAAAACCGGAAACCTATGTACTTACTGCAGTAACTACTAACTATTATGAATACAGATATTTAAGCTTAGTAATTACATCCCCTGCCAGTTTTCCCTCGAAAATTTTCCATTGCAGTATGTTATCCAATATCCTAGGTATTTACTATCAGCATTAATGGACAATAATATTATTACCTACACCGTGTAATTTCAGACACCGAGATGCCTATTGTTTATTGCACTAAAATAATATTAATACACAAAACATTGTTAAAATTAAATAAATCAGTACATTAATTAACTCCCTTGTTGGAACTACTTACTATGTAATGAGTTTGATGTGCATGGCATGTATCAACGATTTACTTAATTCCAGTCTATTCACAATCACCAGTCAACTCACGATTGATTAAACTACTTAATATTAGTTAATAGTAGAAATTAAATAAATACCTGTACCTAATTACCTATTGACAGTAAATACACAGATGTGAATGTAATCCTTAATTTTAAGTAATGTTATCAATGTAACTCTAAATTGCTTCCTGTGTGTATCTGTAATGTCATGTCTATCTACTTTTAATGGCTTACTTACTTGTGTTTTGTATTTCTATCTGTTCCCCTTATCTTTTTATTGTTTAAAATTGCTAAACAATATTTCCCCCTAATCCACGCTGAGCTACCTCACCCGGTGCCGTCTAATTTTCCAATCTTTTAAAATAATCTTAAGGAATCTTAAGTTGTGGTTGTGAAGGTACTTCTTGTTGCTATATTGTAATTCTAGTTTTAGCTTCGTCATTCACACGTAACTTTTGCTGTCAGCAAATACCTTAAATAGCAACAATTAATTAAGCACTGTTAGTTTTTCTTGTACTTATTTGTGAATTAATAATATAATTTAGCTAATTAAACTACAACTCGGAAAGCAATATCTAATTGACCTATTTTTATTCATATAAAATTACATGCGTACCGCACTGTGGTATTTAATTCATTTTCCAAGCATTGAGAATTGAGATGGCAGTTACTTTTAATTTTTTCCTATCTAGAGAAGATATCCCTATCATCTTCCAGATATTAATGTATCACAAAGTGTCAACATATTACAGCATTTCCTTGTACAATTTACACTCACACTTTACGATTATAATATAGATAGTATTTCTTTCATTTCTTATTCCGGCGGATATTAATTTTATTATTATATTATAAATAGCGTCAAAAAACGGCGACTACAAACTAAAATTATGTTCTATAATATTATCTGATTCATAAAAATGGGGTAACGATTAGCTATTAGCAGAATACTTAGTAGTTAAATAACAACAGATAAGTATAATGTTTCCGCATGAGCAATGGAAAAAGTAGAATACTATCAGATTTATTAGACGATCAAGTCAGATTAACAATCCATTATTAAAAGCCTACTCGGCTGTTAAATGTCAGTTACCTAATTCAATGCACGTGAGTTCATCCACGTAGCATAAACCATATTTTTTCTCAGTTGATAATATAAATAGATAATTTCCGCTCTCCTTTCCTTACAACATCATTTAATGTTAACTCATAGGAAAATTATGGATTTTATAGCTACCAAATATTATTTGTTAATCAGTTATTCTTCCTAAAACGAGCTTTTTCCATCAACGTAGGAGATTTATTAGTTTTGTTGCTAGTTTGTTAGTATAGTTTATTGAAAAACTTTATTTCCAAAGATTTATCGACAGATAATAAATAGAGATAGCCTCAGTTATGATTAAACGGTTATAATCCAAGAAATTTATGACCTATATATCTTTTAATAGGTGTCTATTTGCATGTGCTTACTCATAATAGTCACTGACTCGTAAAAGTCTCATCTTGACTGGCTTGGCGATATGATATACTATCCAAAATGTTCGACAAGAAAATATATTCAAGAGATATCTTCATGAAATAGAAAAGTGATTTTGCAGCTGTCAGAAAGATGTAAAATATGTCCGTAGCGGCGAAAAAATGATTGCTATCGAATAGATCATAGTCACATACATGCATCCTTCGCTGATCTCACGTCTGACAATGAGTGAGTACGATTTCTACTTTTCTCTTACTTTGTCTGTTTTCTTGAGTTTAGCTCAAGATTAGCATTAGGCATCCATTCAATTTGGCCCAACTCTTCACTACTCATGTATTTCGTATCTCGCTAGCCATTCTAGATTACTTTATAGAAAATAACTTTGGGATTATAGCATATTTTGAGTTTCCAAAATGAACATTTATTATTTAGTTCACACAGAAAACTTTCCAACAGAATTATTATCTCTTTCATGATAAATTGCTTTCCTCCTCTCCACAACTGGACATCACTGGGCACCAGCTACCACAAAGTGACAAGGAAATAAACGTTCTTTGCCCAAACACAATAATGAATTCCAACGAATCCGTAAAATTGATTTCGAAATCTAATGAGACAGCGATGAATAACCATACAACCGTCATCATTCATCATAATCGCCTTCATCTTCGTCTTACAACTTGCAGCGTGTTTTAACAATTACAATATTTGTTTGTGGTGACAATGCAGTAAATACTTGTGGGAATATCCTTTTTGTGTTCCTGTAAATCACAATAGTAGTAATAAATAACATGCTTTACAACTTACAACACCATTCAACAAAGAAATATTAAGCAATTGGCAAAACTACCACAGCATAGCATACTTTTGTACATGTTATCACTTTTATTTTGTTATGCACAATAAGTTTATGCTTGTGATTCTAATTGGGTGTAATAAGTGTTATACATTGTTCATTTAATGTAAAGTATGTACCTAATTAATGTAAAAGTAAAACAATTCAATATGCTGTTATGTAGATCTACATTGTAAGTGAGACTAGAACTCCAAGACTCATCAGATTGAACAAAGTAGTGCGTAAATAATTTAAACGCAAATTATTTATTAGTAAAAGAATATTCTACAAGCTCTGCACACCTCACCGCATTGACTATTTTTATTGAGGAATTTATTTTTTTACATTTACATGTAACTCAAGGATTTGTTGCATCTTTTTCAAACGCAGTTTATCAAAATGCTTATTAAATTGTTTATTCTACCAAAAGTTTCAAGTTCCTTTTTTCAGGGACAATTAAACTGTAGAGATAGTTTTCTTCAAGAAGTTAGTAAAAAGTCATGCATTGCTGTTTTATTTCTGCTTTAAGTACGTCCTTGAAGATTCAAAATACTTTTTAACATTTTTGCATTCAAATTAGTGATGAAAAGCCATTTTTATTGAAATTGAATAAATGTAGCTAAATATCTGTTTAATATTATTAATGATCAAGATTTTTGAAACGGTGGTCATATCACTCGAAACTAGTCAAACATTGTTATAAAAGTATTGAGATAATAAAAACCATGTAATTTAACTCTAATGTATTGTAAGCATGTTTGCATTAAGTAGAAGTACCATTTTA
>JABASH010002981.1:0-18038 GCA_019776445.1 Tomocerus maximus | reverse complement strand
AAAAACGGTATTGAGAAAGTAGGAAAAGAAATAGGATTTGAAATATGTTAATATGAATGGAAATGATATGGATTAATTCTTGGAGTAAATACTGGAGGAAGTTTCTTCAATAAAATTAATGGATAGGAAAAGAAGAAAAGTTGAGTGGTTAGCCAGTCTGAAAGCATACCTGTTTCTCTTCATTTGATACATAGGCATCCTCTGTAGTATATTTATTGTGGGTAGTAGGTATGTATGTAATGTAGCTAGTGATATTTTTTGCGTCGGAGAAGTTAGTAGTTTGAGTTTGTGAAGGGAAGAGGAACGGTTGCGGTAAAGTCTGACGGATGGATGGAAAGAGTTGGCTAAGTTTTAAGTTTATTTTCTTGACGGCTTAGAAGAAATCTGTATTGTAGTGTATGTATGTATTATTATGTCTTGGGTAGGTATGCGTGGTTAGGTAATGCTCAGCTAAATTCATGAAACGTAGAGATACTCACTCAGGACTCCTACTCTCTATTTGACAGAGCCTTCCAATAAGTAATGAGAATAAGGAAGGACAATAAAGATGGGATTGGAAACTCGTGTCAATGTCATATCTCCCCAAAATGACAAATTATTGTTGCTGGTAGAAGGCATTTATTAAACTGTCACTATAATTTAAAACTTTCTAGATTATACGAGACACAGTCTTAGCTTTAGAGCTTAGCATACAAAAGAATAGGAACAAAGTAAAAGTAACGGCAGTAAGAAAAGTAAGTAGAATTTCGTTTGAGTTAGCACAGCTAACGAAAAAGCCACAGAAGTCGGTAAACAGACGGTGCTGAAGTCAATGCTGAAGTGAATGCTGAAGTCAATGAAAGCGTTCAAAGCGACAGCTTCTTTCTGCTCAAACCCCTTCCCTCCATTCATTTCCGGATTCTCCTTTGATTTCTTTCCCTACTTTTATTCTCATCTATTTTATTATGATTAACTGGTATTATGCACAAATCTTTCTTTGATATTCCACACAATCCATCATTTATTCCAAAACTAACTAATTAATCCGCTACCTACGCAAAAAAGATCTTTATACCCCTGCATCTTTTGCTTATAACTTTTTTATAACTTGTGCTAACAATATTATTACAAGTTTAATATTTACAGTGAATTTATACTTAAGTATATAATATTAGGAATGAGTAGGAATTTCTCAAATTATTCTGTGCGCGGAGGGTTTTCATGATTTGGTGCGGAGAGTGTCGTAAAGAGTTACGTAGCAAAGTAGTCTATGTTTACTAACTGAGTTTTCAGTTCGCTGGTTGGTTCTCTTCAAAGTGGAGACAAACACTAATTGTAAATGTGTAAGGTTAAAGACCATTTCCCTTCCTTTATGTCTGCTTATCTTAGTTATTAGCATAGTGGAGTTGAGAGAGCAAGGTAGAGGAGTCTAATCTCGTAATGTAGAAAGAGACATAATATTATACGGTGCAGTCAACTCGGTAGTTTCTCTTGATCTTCCTTCGTGGTTTATTAGGAGGAGATATGCAATGACTTTGGTCGACTTGAATGACTGAGTCCTTGCATTTGTTGCATGGCCTGCTGTGTTTTCAGCTTCCGTTCCATTCCATTTCCATACCAATACACATTACGACAGCATAATATTTATATTGTAGATTGCCTGATTTGCCAAAGGCTTTTTCTTCGACTTCAGCCATCTATATGTGCATTTATTCTGAGTGACTGACTTTACGCTCTACAGTTTGTTTTACGCTGAACACAACTATAAGCTCAGTACTTTGTAGATATCATAATATTGTCAATCCTCTGCGCTCCATGCTTCCTTTACTTGCCTCTTTTTAATCACCCCAAATTATTTAAAACATCAGAAATCTACAAGTTGAACGATACCATTATAAAATACACACTCACGAAAGTATACATACACTGCTCTGTAGCTAAAATGTAGAAACGCTGTACACGACAGAAACTATGGATTGACTCCGGAATGTTACATATCTATGTATTCTAATGTAAAGAACAAATATTTCTACACTCTCCTCCGGATTTATTAAATATGCATAATTCCTATATTGTAACTACTGCCTTTGCCTTTATAATGCTTAAAAGAGTATTTGTATAAGCTGTGGCCAAAATAAATCTAGGATAGATGTAGATTTAAGATATTATATAATGCATTATATTTATTCCATTATTTTAGTTCTGCTGGTAGGATTAGCCATTTACATTACGTTTTACTTTGCTCAGATTTATTTTGTTCATAGTTGGCTTTTTTAATGGCAAAGACACGAGTACATGGAAAATAACCTACCACTTGGGTAAAGTTAAATTACCCACCCTCTCTAGCTTCAGGCATTAAAATGCAGCACGGCAATAGTAATATAATAATTTAATGGGACGATACGAGCGAAATATACAATCCACAACAACAAAATGCGATATCAAGTATAACATTATGTTTATTATCTTCAATCTTTACCCTTTTTTAAAACCATTCCTTGCAAATACGATTGAGCTATCTACATATTATGACTAATTATATAATAAACGTTTCCGAAGCGAAACAAAATATTTCTAACTTTTGTTTCTGTGGAGTCCACTTTGTCCTTGATGCTGCACTACGCTTTTTTACCTAAAATAATATCATTAGTAGATATTATTATATTTAATAAACTAAAAAGTAATAAAAAGATTTCCCCTTCTGTCAGTAGATACTATCATCTTACGGGAAATGGTGGACAGCAGGATAGGAAATTTCAATCAAGTTAGATTAGTTTTTGCTATTGGGCTGGATATGGCACGGTTCCAATTCAGGATACATTCATTCAATATCCTCATTATAAGCCTAGTAAATAGAATTACAAATAATATTTTTCTGCAAAGAGAGTGGTTTGAATTAAGATGAGTTGAGATTCGATTATCTGCCACTAATTTATCGAGAAGAAACTCGTACAATTCTTGAAGGGTGCTCTCTGTTCACTTGAAAGACTGCATTTGCGCTGATTGTTCTCGCCTTCCATTGGGGTTGGAATCAAAAACCTTATAACTATAATTTATTACATAATGATACTCATTGAGCAAAAATTTCCTTCGCTCGAGCGAAATGCTTGCAGAAGAATCAGAACATTAAGAAGTCAATAAATTAGTCATTTTATAGGTTCACTTGTATTCTTCCCTTCGTAAGAATTTCAGTTGTAATTCTTGTTTCGTATAAGATAATGGTACGCTTTAGGGATAAATCTTGCCCATTATTAGTTGAATCACAATGGCAATTCTAAAAATATTAATGAAACATTTGGTAGAACAGAAAGGGTCAACACTTATTTCATTACTGATTCTATGAACATAAAGCCAAATTTGTTGATTACTATAAATATTATGACTATGATCATAGCATTTGGTCATAAAATATACACACGGCGTGTATGGTCAAACAGGGGTACGTAACAAATATCCAATGCCAACACGAATGATTAGCAGATGAGGCTAAAAACCTACATTAGTAAAAAACAAATTCAGATCTCCAGGGAAGATTTCATTAGAAAAACATTCAAAATCATTACGCATTGCAGGTCCAACAATTAGAATTAGAACTCAACGTCAATTTATTCTTTTATGATCTGTCTGACGGACACGAGTTGTTTGTACGTTGAATAGAAGAAACATCTGTCAAGAATGAGAAGGTGTGAGGAAAGATGTAAAGTGGACACCAGAGCACCACACACAGAAAACATCTCATCACTGACTGAAGGTGTTGATCTGCCGATAAAGGAACATTCTTTGGTCAATAGTGCCTCTGGTAGTAAATACATCTCTCAACATATATGTAAATAGATTACACGTGAATTAATAATATAACCCTCCACTTTATTGTGTGCTTACAAAGGTACTTTATTCAAATCAGAAACTACAAGCAAAATAATTAATTCATAAGTACATGAACACAAAATAGACAAGTACAGACAGTTAATACCTTCCAATTCATTACAATACAATATTGTATTAATTTATTTTATCTTCCAGCCATAGCACTCCAATGTCTGTGTACTAGAATCTTTTGTAATTACTCCTAAGAACTATGGGGAGCAAATTAGTATGTACATCATAGCACATTGGTCAAAACACACAAACCTTTTACATCTCAGTCAAATTAAATATACATGCATAAGTACTTTACGTCTTTGTTCATCAGTTTACATTGGTAAACTATATTTAAGAACATAAACCGACAGGACATTATAATATATGCTTATCTTGCTCAAAAGACGAGTATTTGAGACATTTTATTATTTATAGAATCCTATTAGCCCATGCTCAGACGGTAAAATAACAGTTTAGAAAATAATGAAGTCCATTTCATAGATAAACCCAATCAAATGAAGTGATAGATATTAATTGTAAAAGAAACTTCCAAGACAGATAGTAGGTCATTGGTGTTTTTTCTTTTAGCCGACAGAGATGAGACTGCTATGTACATAAAGACTGTAGCCGGGGTTGTAAGTGATAATGTAGCACCCGAGAGCGAGGAAATAGAAAAGTAATCTAGTTTTGTCAGAATGTACAATAGTGGATTAGTTTAAAATTTGGTATGGGAAGAAGAATTAGAAAGATATTTGTATTGCCACTGTAAAGGGAGACAAAATTGAAAAAAGTTAATTACGAGGTAGTTGTGTATTATGTGATGCGAGTCGCAAACGCGGATTCATTATGAGTCCATTATATTGCATGAAGCTCGTTTTCTTGACGAAATAAGTTAGCGAGCGGAGTCGGGTGAAGATCAAACAAATGCGGAATTTTTATATTTACTCACCTCGGCAAAGGAAATTATGGAGAAAAAACAATATGAGTTTTTTTCTCACGTATATAATATGGTTATTGTCTGATAGTAACGATGCTGCGGCGCCTGGATCCCTGCTGATTCCCGAAATTAGGACTATTTGTTACCGTTGCTTTTTGCTCCTGCTGCTGAACAGAGTGCCCTGTCCTCCGAACTAGCTCCTTCTCCAGTCACAGATATGCATTTCTGTATCCTAAACTTATACCCACATGCAATCACATACGTGCACACCAAACACATTCATAGCCATACACAAATAAATACATTACTACTGCGTTATTTTACACTACATTACTTACACTTCATAATATTCATTCTCACTGCCGTATTACATAATACCAACAGAGATATAAGACCCAAAGAAAAAATAGGAAGCAATTCAATATAAAAAATAATGTCTACTCTAGTCTATACTAAATAGTATTTTGTATGGTCTTTGTATATATTTCTCATCACGAAGACATAATAATGGAAGATAATGTAGGTAAGACAAAATAAAGGTAACATGCCGGGTGAGTAGCATTTGGATGAATACACAGGCATTGTGTGAGAAAACAAACTTTTCAACAAACTTGGCTACTTAAGCTTTACGCTTGACTTGCATCCACATACACAGTTGTTAAATACATTCGGGCGGGCACAACAGTCCAAGACATTGTTTTTTGTGCCAATAGTACCTATCTATAGTAGCCACATGTAACTACACAAAATGTATAAGTTTTAGTGTATCAATGTATCATATCGCATTAATTTGCCTTCCTCCTGAGCATGCAGTGCACTAGTTATCTGCTTTGTTGGTGCTGGAGCCGACTCTGCAAGCTTTGCTTTGCCTGTCATCTCTATCTCCAACTACACTTATCTGTCTATATCTCCTTAATAAGACTTCTTAACACCGTGTAGCATCTTTTGTATGTCCATATGTACTACTATTATAAGTACTACTACTATTATATCAACTATAGTCTGGAGGTGAGCTGCTGCTGGTTGGCAGTGAATTTCATCAGGTGCTTCCATCCCATGCAGAAGAACAGAAATCCATTTCACTTTGAAGGCACCTTGTTCAGTTTCCAGTTGAGTCTGTGTGAGGATCATCGGTGTCAAAATGCTAATAAAACGGATTCCTGTGGTATTCTTTACGAGCCTTCCTCTCAAAGCTGCGACTCCATCCTCATACTTTTACACCTCAATTGGTTCCTAGCACGATCTCACTTTCTGCAACATCACACAACTTATTACATCATTCTACCACTCTTATCTTTTCCTGTAGACACTTTATGAAGATGCACTGCAGGAAAAAACCATTCCGTCTCTATTTATTAGCATTATTAATAATAACTTTACTCAGATATAGAGACGGACACACTATTCATTCTTACAAATTAAATAGCCCAACAAAAGTTAATACAATTCAAACATGCACAGCTACACTCAAAGAGACATTAACATATATATTTAATACATTTTCTATCTGCAAAGGATACCTATATTATTATTTTATATACTGCTAGGGACTCGTCTGGTCTCTACTGTCCGCCAAATTGGACAAGTAAACATTCAGAATATGTGCAATGTAGATACGGCATAGGGAAACTATAGATTTGTGTACTGATGGAGTTAATGATAGCGCGAGTCAATATCATGTCAGCAGCCCGCCCATGCGAATCAACTTTTCCTCTCGGGCACAAACTATACGGACATCATACAGACATAATTAACTGCATGAGCATTTTGGTTCTTTAGTTTCTACCCTTTTAACATACATCTACGAGTACCCATGCAAATTTAACTAGAACACACTGCCTTTCAATTTGCATCCTTTTAATTCTGATTTAATGGCTCTGTACACAATTGTTAGAATCGAGCAGAAATTTGTTTTCATCATAAATACAGTAATTATTATAAATATATAATTTTACAGTTCACAAGTTTATCTCGATGGGGTGAACAACCAAAATTATATTTTCTGTGTATATAAAATGACATTTTCAAAAGTATTTATTTGTATATATTGGGTAGATGTAATGATATCCTATAGGTTTTATGACAAGTCATTCAACGCGCATAAAAGTAATAAAAACCTTTAAAAGATTTGATAGATTGATTCTTCCACTGCAATAGCTACAGAACCCCTTTTCAGTCGAAACAGTAACAATATCTGTACTAGTAACAGAACTATATGATTGAGATACTTACTGATCGATTTTAATTCCAAAATATCCCATGATTGCTTACTCAGCCGAAAAGAAAATATCATTCAATCTCTGTAGATTGTAACATTTTATTTTGAGTGTTTTGTTGTCCGTAAGTATTAAAATAGAATCTACAAAAACTATAATACTGTGCTTGTTGAATAGTAGATATCACAGGATCCGAGTCAGCCCAAGCGACGCCGACTATTAGAATTTGTATCTATTTATGTTGTAGTTAACCGAGTGTGACAAATCCATCCAATTTCTTCCCTAAACGAAACCACTACTTCATATCGTTTCCCGTCACATTTCACTTATTTCCCATTTCGAACCTTAAATATAAAATCGTTTGTTTCACCGCTATAATATGTAGAAAGGAAACAGATACATTTTTATTTTCTATCTTCATCTATTTACAAACCTGGATTTCTTAAAGTAAAATAATACTATTTTTTACTCTGTATCTACATTAAAAATATTATTTCAAAGAAAAGAGGCTATAATTACCCTAAAAAAATTAACATCTATTTTTGATTACTCATTAGACTAGGGAGTCTTTGGAATTATACTTCCGTGACTTATTGTTAGCTTAGTACTTAGTATGTACCCTGGATGAGCAATAAACCTCTGCTACATATATTACTTATCTGGCATGTCTGTTTTTGTAGATGCTGAAAGTAGCACCGACTGGTTACCTACATTTTTATTTTCTGTCCCCGACTCTACTTTTATATACTTTATATGCCAGGGAGAACACACACATTCATATTCTTCATAATATTCCTATTCTATTGCATTTTCCTTCTGTCTCAGCTAAAAATTGTGTTAGGTAACAAGGGTGAACATCAACTCAATTTGTTTCTTTTTTGTGATAGTGTCTTCTGCTCTGGTTATTCGAGGTATATCTATACACATAGAAGCCCCAGTTGTATTCATATCATTCCTATCGAGCATATTACCAACGACTTGCACTGTCAGACTCTTGCGAGTACAAATACCTTTGAACAAAATGTTTATCTACAGAAGTGGAAGGTAGGATGTCTGTTTTATATACGTGCCATATATTATAGAAAAGTACGTAGTGAATAGTGCATCTCACGATCATCAGTTTAGTAGGTAGTGGAGTTCAATCTTGCATGTAGTGTAGTTAAGCTGCGTATTTCACTCTTGTTTTGTCTATGTCTGTTTGTTGAATCAAAAATCTCATTCCCCCTTTTTATCTGATTTCTCAATTCCCAACAATAAATTATTCGTTGGCTCTTGAGCGATGACCTTTTCCCATATGACTCTTAACATTTTGTTTTGTGTTGCTTTGAATTCACATCAAACTGACCACAAATTGAGGAGATAGAAAGAGATAATACGAAAAAGCATTCACTCAGCACAATATAAATATCAGCCACTTTTAGCCATCAATGTAACACTTTCATGACTAAATTACATGAAATCTACTCAGCGGCCACAGCTACTTATCGTACGATAACATGTTACTACATGAAGTAGAGTAGTAACAAGTATAACAAGTAGAGTGCCCAAAATCAAAATTGATTAGAAACTAGCCCATACATGTATTTAAATATTCCATTTCAATTTAGTACCTAAAGAATAGTTTTTATACCGACCAGAATTACATTAATTGTAACTTGAGACGGGTAGGAACCAGACAACTATGTATAGCGTACTTATTAGTGTACTTACTCAGCGATCTCATTAAATATTTAACTCATCAACTCAGTGGGTTAACAAAGTAAAGAAATATGTCTTAATTAAGGTAATTATATAGTTATATAACAAGTTGTTATTACCTATCTACCTGAGCATAGAATATTATTCTGTAAAACGCGAATTGTATGTACACAGTCTGTTTTTGCAGTAGGTATACGAGTTTGCACTCGTCCACTTGTTTTTCTACTTACACTAGTTTCATCTAAAAAATGAGTCTAATTGTATATTAGTTGATTAGGTTGTTGACTGACATGGCAAATGAGGATTTGTAATGGATAATTGATGAAATGGTGATGGACAGATAAAGCTATATAAGAGTAGTGTATGTTGCAGATGTGATGCGCTTAGAAAAGTCACCTCTTTTGGCCAACGGGTACAATCATCCACCGACTCAGATCCCGCCGATGCACCTCCTTCCTCTGGCGGGTCAGTCAGCTGCAGCGGCCGCTGCCGTCGCTGCTCACGCTGCGCTCTTCTCACCTTCAGGTCTTCCTCTGCCACCTGGACATCCTCGCGACTGCCGTTCCGCACCCATTCAATCTCTAGATGCAGTCGCAGCAAGGTGCGTCCTTTTTTTGCCACCCTATACTCTACTTATTATACTTTCATCTACTCCTAGGTTCATAATTAAATTAATTATTCTGCTAATAATTAGTTGCAACTTTTAAATTAAAAATTCACGGAATTAATATACTCACTGTTACATAGGTAATTGTTGCGAATTGAACATTTGGCATTGCACAACCTACAGACCTTGCATATACCGATACACCTATTGGTACTGTTTCCACTATAGAAAGAATCTTTGACTATTAGATAAATATTGCCTACCGATTTAATTGGATGAGACCAATTGCTTTGTTCAGTGTAATATCAAAGTCAGTTTTTATGCCTAGAATTATTGGATTTAGCTCAATGTAAATAGTACCTTTGTTGAAACGATCATAATATAAGATGCTAGGTCGGCAAGAAAAGGTAGAATGCATGATACAATAATAATCCAAAGTCAGTATATACTTACTTAGTGAAAGAATAAGTAAGTGCGTGATCTGATCTCGATGAGTTTGTTTATCTTGAAACTCAAATCAACTCTTGATTGCGACTCTCACATCCACCTCTAAATATTCTCAATGTCAGATTGAACATGAACTCAGTCACACACTCAACGCTCAGTTTCAATATTCTTTTCAAAATCATTGATGAGATGCCCAACTTTATTGGCTCTTATCCACTGTAACATCTTTAGTCATTTTATCATTTCATTTTTATGAAATTGGAATAGATTTCAGTTTTTTACTGCGTCTGTGGTGCTTTTATTTCAATTATGAAACATTTTTGGCTCAATTTTTTGAAAAATTAAGTGTTTTATTAAATTTATATTAGTGGGATGAGGTTTGATCACATTAAAACATATAATGAAAATATTTTGTAATATCCCTTTTCTGACTAGAGGATGTAGACATGAAATATGCTTTGAGTTGCAAAGAGAAAAACAAATTAATGTTCGCTAAAGAAATAATAACACTCGGTAGGACCAAAACAGACAAATTGAAACAGTAATGAACATAAACGAAGGGCAAAGATCCGTCCCAATTAAAATTTGCTTGACTTCGAGCGGACAAATGGAACCCTCCTTCAAGTCCACTCATTTTGGAAGACGTAATTGAGAAAGTCATCTTTCTTTCAACTCTTTCTCCGAGCTGCGCATTTAGAAATATCGAATTAAGTATCATTGTATTATGCTGAGTTAGGGAAATATGTTTTTGACAGGATATGGGATATAGAGTACAATAAGAAGATGAGACATTTAAATGGAGATTAATAACTGAGTAGGAAAGGTTGAGATTCTGACTGCAGTGGTGAACGTTGTACTCTGACTTACGCCTCAATCTAATTGAATTTTAATTGAAATGTTGCAGGAACGCCACGTGGGAAACTTGCAGAACTGCTTATGAAGACTTCGTGAAGCAGTTTGAAAGGTAATTTTAATATAACGTGATAAAAAGCAAGATTAAACCTTAGACTTGATTTTATGAGACACTCACTCCAATTCCGAATTATTGCAAGTTTTAATTAGCTATCAAGATTAAGATGACTAGCGAGCTTCTCATTCTCTCTGCAGAACACAAAACGCTATATAGGGGCACGAGTACCAATTTTGCTCAACTCAAACCATGACCATCTCAGAAAATATATTATGCCACATCAGTGCTTATTATGTACCTCTAAATATTTTCTAATAAGGCACTGAAATATTATGGGCTCTTTTTGTCTGACATTTAAATATAACCTCATTCCAAAGTAAGATTGCCTTTCCTATTTCATTACGGCCTAAGTGACACAAGTATTCATTACAACATTTTGGCATGCTTAACCACCACAATATAATTCCCTTTGCTTCAACATTCTACTTTCCTAGTATTGCTTCCATTCTAACCTTACCAGATATTTTCCTCTCAATAAAAATTCACAGAAAATTTTTAGATAGCAGGTTTTAGCATTTATAGCAATTTTTTATAGATAGCAAGCACTCAATCAAATTTAAAGAAACCAAAATTTTGGAAATATTTCCTTTTACCTACGTTAATTATACATGCAAATCATTTCACCAGTAAAACCACTCGGGAATGTTGTAGTCGACAGTCTACCAGTGAAAATGAAAATATGATAAGACAACATAAGAAATATATGAGAAAATAGTTCATAGTGAATTCACATCGAAAAATTTGTTATTATATCTAGATAAATAAATTTCTCAGAAATATTACAGTCGAGAAATGTTACAGTCGGATATTAAATATATTTTAAAAGCAACTAGCCAGCATCCCACTTCACTCCTTGCTCTCCTTAATTAATCTAGAAATACATATTACATAGATTCAAACTCTTTCTGTATCTAATATTTAAATTTCACAGGCTTCAATCTAGGGCCTTTAACACTATACGCTAGTAAACATTTCTATGCCACTTATCACAATCGTTTGCGGAAGTTAATGGCAATTTCCAGTTAACGCTTCCCGATGTTACCTTCCGTTTTTATGATATGCGCTGGGTTCTCTTGAAAAAACCTTGCTCATCAGTTGTTTACAATTGTCTCCAATCTCTGCCTTAAAATTCAGTTTACAACAATTTTACACTGTTTTAGAATAAGTGTTAAAAAATAATTGGTAGAAAATATTGTTTTTGCCAATAGAAAATAATTCAATTTAAGAAACTCAATGGATATTCCAGTGATTTAAATGAATGAAAAGTTAGAGCCTGAATAGCATTACAATGTGCGGGAATTTCCGTAAGTAGCTATAATACTGACATCATTTTGTAAGTGTTACACAATTATTCACTGTTATGCACTAATTAGGAGCAGTTTGCATAATGTCAAATTGGTATGCACTGTGTGAATGCAATTTGCCGACAACTCTCGAATAGGCTTGCACACTTGGTGAAATTGGCACAAAAATTTAGCTAAAGTCCGCAAAATGTCACTGGAGGTAATGTAGTATCATGTAGGTGACGTTATGATGGTACTTAATATTAAAAGGAAATTGATTGCGAAAATTACGTGCATGCAATATATAATTTCATAGCTAGTTCGTCATCTCTAACATGTTGTGACGTAGTAACTATGATATTTCATATGAAAAGACTGAAATGAGAGCATGACGAAAGATGGGGAAACCAGAGACATTAGTTTATGTGAGCTGAGCTAATAAAGTAGCTACGATATAAGAGGTAGGTGCATTATATCATTGTAAATGTTGCTAGTAGCGAAGATAGTAAATGGTAAACGTGAAACATTTGTCTTTCATTTGGGATATTTATGAGGAACTAATATTTCGTGATTTAGGATTAACACAACAAGTCAGTAAGGATGGGAAGATAAACACATACAAACACGAAACAGAAATCAACAGGGAGTCGTTTTGGACTTTTGTCGACACGTAAAAATCCGACTGATCAATTTTTCAAATGAGAGATCCTCTTGGGAAACTATTCTAATGCAATAACATCGGCACTCGCTTGCAAAGAGAGCTAACTGAATTTATGAGTAATTAACTATATTAGCCATTCTTCCCCTCTCGAGTTTCACATTGCCATTTCGTTCAGTGCAAGTTGTAGCTTTAATTGTCACTTTGTTCTGTTTAAACAAAAGTACGTAATAATTATGTAGCTTTCAATTTTATTTACTTTGTTTCGTTTGAGATGCCCTCCACTCTGTTTTCAAAATTTTAATGAGTATGAATCAATGTGTGTGAGTAGAGTACATAGCCTTGGGCAGACAAACGAAGACAGCTCTTTATTTTAAACGTCAGTCAAATATTGAGTTTGTACTTGCACTGTAAACTGTAATCAATATAAAAGTTTCTGCATACAAATGCAAGCAATAATTTTTTTAAATAAATATGACTAATGTTTTCTGTGTAATGTTTGTAATTATATTTCTCTCTTTTGTTCCGTTTATTTCTTATTCATGAAATCGAACGGAACGATTTCCCAGCTGGAGGCTAATATACATTCATACAGTTTGAAATATATTTTTATACAGTCTCTATGTAAGTATACATTTGTTAACAAATTTGCATATAAAATGTAAAAGCAAGATAGTTGGATTATATGTCCATTTGATCGTCCTAGAGCAGTTAGAAGATATATTTATTATGCGTGTATACATTTTTCATGCTCCAAAAACATTTACATACACAGAAAATGTGTAGTGATAGGCGTATCGAAGAGTAAAGTGGTTCTGTGGAATCGGCTGCAAGTTAAATGTGACAGACGAAATGCATACTCCTGGCCTGTTTGTGTTTGGAGTGCGGTAGTCTGCAGAAATATATAAAAAGTCACTATTGAAAATTCTATCCGCACAAGAGTTGATTGGATGGCTTGCTCCGAGTCACTCACTCATTGTCAGGCAGATGAAAATATCATTGTGTCCCCTCTGTGTAATTTGATGAAAACATTACAAATGTAGTGATAGCTACTCTTCCATTTTCTATTGCACCGGGAATGGGAATTCTATTAGCTCTCTTATGAACTGCTCAATACATCACTCTATATATGTAACTACTCGTCGAATCCCATTTGAACATGAATATAAAACGTGGGATAAGACGATACTCCTCAATAAATACGCAACACATTGCTAGTTATAACAAAAATAGATGAAATGATATAAATGATTCGGCTGGTGATTCTTAGTGTTAGCTTAGTTAGTTCCCTCTTTCTGCGTTTCCGAGTTATCCGATCCCAAAACACACAGCCAGGCCCGAACCAGGTTGAATCCAATTCCTCTTCCTAACATAATACAAATTCATTTTCATTTTAACCTCCCCATAATACCAGATATACTTTTATTGCAGCTATCCATCTTCCATTCATCTATTATTTCAACTCTTTATAGACCGTTCTGCAATCCTACCGTACAATAGCTTCGTGCTAGCTCCCTTTTGCCACTGGCGGTGATTATAATTGTAAATTTTAAAAAAATATACCGTACATTCTACTATGTTGTTTTGAGCAACTGCTCATCTAAAAAATTTAAAAGATATATGACGTTTAAATTAAACGTAGTGCACAGTTCCTTGTTACTTTCTTGGAAATATATTTTTCTGTAGTTTTCATTCACTTAAATGTATTGCTATTTTGGTTGTGTATACATTTTCCTTACATCCGAACATATACTTAAGTTACAAATGTGTTTGTGTATGCTAAAAGAAAAATGTCTCATGTTTGAACTTGCGTGCATAAACATATTAGTGTTTCCAATTCTTGAAAGAAATAAGATCTGTACCATTTATATTACAGTAGGTACATATGATATACTATAGATATGCATTTCACACAGTGGGAGAAAATATAGTGAGATACTATTTATCTCCAATAGTACAGACTATATGCTATGTGAAAAGGATGTTTTATTTATATATCGATATTGACTAAAGGATTCGTCTCGGTTAAGCTAACAAGAAAGCAACTAGGTATAAAATGAATATTGTTGTATTGGATTGAATGGAAAGAGACGGGAAATAATCCGTCCATTTGAGAAAATCGGATATTTGGTAGAAAATAATCCAATAAGAGTGAAATGAGAGGGTTGGGGTTATCTGTCATTTTTGTCAAAAAATAAACCTCTATAGATCTCTCGCCCTTTCCTTTCATTTCCGCGATATGATAGCCGTCCTTGTGAAACTGTTATAAATATTAATGAAATGAATTCTAGCACACTCTTATAAAATATGTTTAAACTGATTCCTTAAAAAATGTCTATGCACTAGGCCAACATACATAAAAAGGTGCATGCATATATAATATTCTATTACAGATAATATTTCTCGCCTTTTGCTAACTGAAATCGTATTATCATGAGTTATGTAGACAGATACACAATGGTATTGACAGATATTCGCTGGTGACTTTTGGCTTTTTTCCATATATAGACCAAATGGGGGAAAGTACACATTTTATAACATCAAATAAAAGGCAAGAGAACGTATGTTATCTGTAAAAGAGGGATTTTTACGGTTGAAAATTCTATAAAATATCCGAGAAAGCATGACCTTTAATAAATTGAAAGTTTTAAAGTTGGCCACGTTTTCAAACTGCACGTTTATCTCTTGACATAGGCCATAAAATGTGTTTATGCTGATTACTTTCAGAATCATGGGATATTATTGAAATGTGTCACATGCAGAATGAAAGCAAATAAATATGTGGGAAAAAAATAGTTTTTGGGGGTAGCTATAAGTAAACGGAAAGATTAAATAGAAAGCGGGTAACCCCATACAATATACAATACCCTTTCAATTCAACTGTAATGCAAGTCAAGGTAGATAATAATATTTTGCAATAAATACATATGTACGCATATTTGTGAGTGATGGTGATGCAAAGAGTTGTACATTGCAATAATATCAGTTGTTATTACTATATCATGAAGCAGTCTTAAAAGTATCTACTGCATATATAATGCCATTGAATAGCTGAAAGTGAGAGCTCCCTTTCCCCACTCTTTGGATACTGAGTAAATATATAAAAGTGTATACCGGCTACTGCTTTAAACTCTATGCACCAAGTACAGAGATAAATATTCGAAATGCATTGTATTTTTAATATAAAAGGTTGAAAAGTGAAAAAGCGATATATTTATAGTGTGAAGGAAGAAGAACGACATCAGATACGTGCAATATAATAAAAGTAAATAAGAAGGAAAAGGAATACATTGCAGTAAGAGTTGCAGAATATATATGTACATACATACAGTACCCTTTCATATGTAATCTGCTGCTAGTGTACTCCAGTGTGTGATCAATTCAAACATAAGTCTATCAAAAATGAATCAGACAAAAGACATTTTGTTTGATGGTGAATTGAAATTCAATATTTTGATATGGAGTGTAAGAATGAATACAGCGAGGATAGGCAGAGTGAAAGAGAAAATAAATAGGGGGAGGGTGAGTGAAAAATCAAAAAAGTACACATCGTCACAAAAAGAGTTACATAAATACATCATACTTCCAGACACACAAAAATTCAGTAGTGCATTTATGTTCATACATATGCTATCTAGATATATTTGGTTAATAAAATCCAAATTGGCGTTGCTGCTTCCTATAGAACTTCTTCCATTTCAGCATCAATAACCCGCTAACACCTTTGTAGAGCAACCTCATCGATAAATAAGTACGAATTCTAAAGAAGATATTTAGGGTGAATGAAAATGGTGCTAAATGAAGGTCTAAATGAAAATGTCCAAAGGGTAACAATTTGTGCACATTGTACTTAAATGTATTTGTCAGTTAATAGCTCAATTAAATCAAATAGAATGATTTACTATGATTTTCCGGTGCTGACTCCTTTATGAACATTCACTATTCACTAATTGCAGTTAAAAAGAAGGGAACCATCTTAAACCTTAAATTTCTTTTTAAAATCTTTAATGCTTTAAAAAAATTGGGTATGAAAATATAAGTCAGCGAGCAATGACTAATATATTAACATGCATGCCTATATTACTTATGCGTACATACTATATACTTTTTTTGTCATGCTCCTAAAAGATTTTGTAGGAAATATAAATGAAACTATTTTTTGATATATTTAGATGTAAGAATGTAAAATTTTTGACAATGGGAATGATCCATAATTATTTATCACTCGCGCCCACCGTTGTAAAATATCGTCCCGTTGGCTGATAGGCAGAAGAAACTGATTTAAGAATTGAAAGTATGATAGGACGGATATGGTAGCCTAACGATAATATTATGTAACAAAGGAAAGGTCTGCTATTGAGTGTAGCTATACTGATTTGAGTGAAGATTTGTAGGGAATGGAAATTTTGATAAACCTTGGAAAGACAAACAGAGTTACATAAGAAATAACCTTAATATTGTTATCTACTGATATGATATGAGACTCTTGAATTTACTTTTGTATTTGTAGCCCAACGATTTTTTCCGTCAGAAAATAGGAAAAAATAGAAGATTGCATCGGGACGGTATTGTCCTAGTACGGATAAATTGAATGGTATCTTGTTATTCAAGTTGAATGATACCATGGCCATTGAGTCAGTTCCATTTGACTATATACAATGTAATGTAATATAATTTCATGTTATTTCTCTGAGAAATCGATCGAACATTTTTAAATTTTCCGCATGGCTATTCGACTTTAGTTGAGTATCTGGATAAAGCTGACTTGTCAAAAACTTTGTGGTCCTTGGTGAGATTTTAGAGATTATACGCTGACTATGACTTCAACTCTAGCCTGACTCTGAGACTCACTGAATAATATAACTTGAATGATATCAGGTTTGTAGTGCAATAGCAAACCTTTCTCCAGTTTGAGTGTTTTTTTGAATTGGATGAGCTTGGTAAGTGAGAGTCGCATGAGGACATTATGAGATCTCATCTTCCTTTCAGTCTCTTCAGACACTCACACTTATCTGCCCTATTTCAGAATGTAAAAACTCGAATAGCAAACCTAGGTACATTATCTTTTATTTCTGTGCATACCTAGAATACTACAGACAGTCTATTATATTACTTTATTAATATAATCCCGCTACTTTTCTTTGCAGATTTCTCTACTCTACTTTAAATGAATTTTTGCTGACAAGTAACGACAGTAACAATGACTTAGTTACTAAGCACTCATCTTTGCTTTTTTATTTTTTTAAGCTACCTGATCTTCATTTATATCATAGTATACTGTACATTATATACTATTTGAACTTTACAAGGACCAGCTCACCGTATTCACCTACTTTCCGATTGGTTTGTATGGAGTGTGACATTGGAGCGCGGTACATTTGA
>JABASH010002980.1:0-18040 GCA_019776445.1 Tomocerus maximus | reverse complement strand
TGTTGTAAAGTAGGTGCAAGCTTCCCTTTTCTCATGGCGACTAGTACGGCATCTCGTAGAAGTTGAGCTTTGGCGAACTCGTGACGGAGTACCTTAAAGGCACGCGTACTTATGTCCGCACACAAACTATATGCGTACCGATGTCTTTTATATTGGTAATATTGTTGTTACCACTCAAATAATACACTATTAATGCGTCTTTGAAAACTCGCAATTATAAATAAAGTACTTGAATAGGTATCATTTGTAGTCATTATATTGTGCAATTAAATCAAAAATAGCATAAGGTATAAGTAAATCTATATGAAGCACTATGCTGTTCCTAAAAGGGATTTATTCCTAAGGGACTCTTAAAAGGAGACCATCCATCCTAATCTTGCTGCATCAACGAAATAATAGCATAACAATAGTTCCATAAACGAATCATAAGTGAATAGCGTGCTACGATCCGAAGACGAAAGGATGTACGGGAAATTGTTTTTCATTCATTTCAAATATTACTATAAGTACTACTGCATATAATTTACTTTCGGTATCGTGTAAAATTTCAACCCAAACAAAGTAAATTCGTCCCTACCGAACGTAAACTCGGGGCAGCTGCCCATTTTGCCCTCAGGTAGTGCCGGCTCTGAGATCCAGATTTACTCTCAGAAAAATGAATTGCAATACGAATGCAAAAAATTACTTCGGATGTCCTCACCAAAGTTACAGGACCGGACCAAGGGCACTGTTCGTACTTCAATGTTTGTTTCAGGGTCCTTTGAGAATAATATATTTTTGTAAAGCCTCAGTTTTTATTTTCATTGCACATTATACAGTATAAGGGTGGATTTTAGGGCTTCGCCTCCTGTATTTGAGCGAACGGAGGATTTCGGCCATTTCATGAAATAAAACAAGGTTTGCAATGCCTACCTTTGCCCCCTCTGCAGTATTATATTATGAAGATGTGAATTGTGTTATAGCGTATGCCAGTACTGACAAATTGCATCTCTCATCTGCGTATGTTTCGGTGGATTGAATAAATGAAGTAAATAAATGGTCTTGTAATTAATTATACGAATTTATTAAGTCATACATATAGTTATAATCATTCTTATCATCAATGGCAATTAACAGTCACCAAGAATAATTATTTGTATTTCTGTACGTATAGTAAGTAAGTGTACATAGTTATATTTAGTAGAGCATATCTAACACTGAAAGTCCCCAAATATTGTAGCTTGTATTGATTTAAAATGTGCAAATCTATCGTTAACTATACCTACAAATAGTTGCATTATACTTAAGTACCCATATCAATAATATTCCTATAGTATGGCTAGTCTACTATACTTATGCCACGGCAGAAGAGATAAACAATCCCAAACTGCACACAATCGGTTCATGCAAATGACTATAATATATCTATATGTATGTACTCGCTTATATAATTTCCAAAAATTTGACAAACAGATTTTGAACTCCAATATTGAGGTTAACATTTTTTCAGATACAGTTAATTTGACAGGATTTGTTCAGATTCATCTACATGGCTATAGTAATATAATTATGGTGTGAATGAAGCACAAGGAAATTGTACTCAAGTACACAATCAACGCAAATCCGATTTCGTTATTATTCTAGAGACTTGTCATTCTTATTTTGCAATCGACAAAATGTAGGTCTACAATAGTAAATATTGGTAATTATATAATACTATAGTAAACGTTCACTGTGTTGAAACCTGATTTCTAGCACCAGACAATGTAACTGTTTGTAGTATATTTCCTTTTCGTGGTAGTCCAACATTTTCATTAGTTCCTACTCACCTGTATAGATTAGCTAAAGATTTAGGTATTAATGAATGACAATAGTATTTAAATGTAACATGCATTATATATTTATTTCACAATAATATGTGTTTCACTACTTATACGTAAGATTGCTATTTTATAGGATACATCTGTTCTCTTCTGACATTGACAATCAAGTCATCTTTATTTGTTAGCTATCTTCTCTCCACCCTTCAAAAATCAGCTAGAGCCGTTGACTAGATTCCATACAAAGTACCATCTACAATATTTGTCATAATTATTACACAAATTATCCCGTCCCAATTCATGCCTTCATGTCTATAGGTACATTTTAAATGCATTTCAACCAAAATACATCTGTTTTATATACATAGCTGCCTAATGCACTTCATATATTTAACTTAAACATGCATGGTTAAAAAGCACTAAATTGAATTAAGAACTAAATTTCAAATTATGTACAGGTTACACTTATAGGCGAAAAGCTACACTCATTTCGATCGGGGTTACTGAAGACACAACTATCTCTTACTCATCTTCAGTTCAGCATGGTTTATTGCATTAGACATATTTTCCTGCAATATTATGTTCTTACAGATGATCACAACTATTGAATCTTGAAACTGTGACACCAATTTCATATTATGCCAAAGTGAGTAATAATCTTACAAGAGTGACTTATAGATTAGATGTAGCTACTGCTTAGTCCCATCATTCGAAATTTTGTAACCTAATTGTTTGGCATGCTAAACGTAATTATGTACATATTAAACATATTATGCGACTTAATTGGTGAAACTGTGCTAAGAGCGTCGAAAGGCACACGTAAAAGCGGCATAAATTAATCTATTTTCCGTATATGCGACAGAGAACTGTAAACTTTATCAAAACGCAAGACATTCAATTCAACATGCTCTGAATTAGCTACGCACACAACCGTGTAGTAATAATATTGACATAATCTACTCATAAGTGTTAAAACTTATGTCGTTTTTAACGGGTTAAAAACGGTAAGTCTTTTTAAATTCAACTGAACAATGAACATAATATTAGTACTGATAAAACTGACAATTGTTCCTTATCGTAAGTGATTACAGCTTACGTAACTCAACTGTCCTTTCAAATATTAGATTCAATTGCATTGCACTGGTATAAATCCCTAAGCAGACCTAACTTGAAGATTCAATTCAGATCAAAAGTGGAGTTCAGATATCCTATGAAGACTAAAACGTATACAGACCACTGTTATTGAATTTGACAATGGCTGGAGTAAGGAAAGTGTCCTGACTCTGTGAGAGAGAATCTGTCTGTGAGTTTGAAAAGTAATGTAATAATGATATTTGCATTAGTGGTCTTTCGTCCCGTTGTTGACTTGACTGTGAAACAGTTTCTCAGTTTCATTTCAGCGGAGTATCGATCGGCCTCAGGATCTCAATAGATAATGTGGTCTTCGAGCCGAGAAGGATGAATGTTCTTTCTTCTCTCCTCGACTCGTCGCTCTCTGTTGTACACCTAGCCACTAATGCTCCTCCACTTGACAATAGAGCCGACAAGCGCTAAGGAAATATATAGATAAAAGCTGCTCGCCTGCACACGAAATGTTGGAATAGATAGGGCTCTTCCAGCATTTACTGATATGCATCGACTGCCTACTGTAATATTAAAAGCAGTATAAAGTATACCTACATTAAAGAATGGAATAGATTTCTCATTTCCAGATGAATTAGTTCTCTTAACTCGTTCAATGAAGGGAAAGCAGTAAAATACCAAAGAAACTACTTAAACTGTCTCGTTAGGGCGAAAGGTCGAAAGAACTCGGATTTCCGTCTAAGATCGGTGGTTATGAATTGACTGCTGCGTCTCTCTTGGGATCTCAATTTGTAGACTATGAATATTTAACAAGAGATCTAAAGAGAGTTTCCGCAGATTTTACGACTCTACATTGTCTTTCTATGGCTTAGCAGGACGGAGCAGCGAGAACAGAGGAACACCGCAGTCGCACTATAAAATATATGGGTCAAGTCACTCACAGTCAGTCAGCCAAACTTTTCCAATCAGAATATCAATATTCGCCCCAAATATCATCAGACAAAATTCAAATAAATTCCTTCCTACCATCCTTACTAATCATTTCAGTACATTATCATAACAATAGAATTGTTTCACTGATAATAAAAGTTTTTATCTTGGCAGAATCAATTATTTTGCATCTGCTACACATAAGCATTATTGAAGAGGGTAACTAACTTAATTATACACTTAAGCACTGTAATATCATTATCATGTAGCAATTTGAATCTCTACAAACCTCGCGACTATTGCACGAAAAACAAAACACCATCACAAAACAATTAGCAAAGTAAAACATTATACGTGAACGTGGCATTAATTAACAATAATAGCCTTCGGTAGCTGAGAATACAAATTATCAAGTCAAAACAGAAGCACGGCTATTACACGGGCTTAGCAAAACTTAAAAAAGCCTAAAGAGCATGAGGTAACTTTGTGACTTGACAAGTTTCTTAAGACAAGGCTTTCCGATAACCTTCACCGCAAAAAGAAAATAACCTATCAGAGTGAGATTTCAGATATGGAGAAGGAGCACGTCAATATAAATGAAGTCAAGCTTCGTAGTGCCAGATTCTTTCCCTCCGTAACAAGTACCCGATTAATTTAGTAATTAAATCTGCAGTCTCGCAGGATTCGTCTATAAAGGCTAAAAGCCCATGTAATTAACTTTTTCACTGGATTTTTTATCTTCTTTTGTAGTTCACCAGATCCATTCTGCATTGAGGAAGCTTCTATAACATTCTACTACAACGAAACTTATATAGCTAACCAATAACCTAATTAATATTAAGTTTATAATAGATTAGTTTGTATTGCAATATGTACGCATATAGACGTCTAATTTAAATTGATTAGATTTAGCTTCAGATTTGACATCTGAGAAGCTAACTAACTTGTGTAAATGTTATTTGGTACAGTATAGCTGACATTAAATGTTCTGTATCTCATCCTACGAAGTATATAATGATACGTAATAAACTATTTCATATATTTATATTCTAAATCCACAGTTTCTACATCTACCTACATGTCTAAGTATATATTAAACGTTATTACAGAGCAATCTATTATTAGAATGAATAATTTGTCACAATTTACATATACGATTACGTATATTCGGTTTAAAATAACACGAGACGAATTCCAATCCGAGGAGCTAAATATGTATTAGTAATGTTTGGTAGGTATAATAGGTATATTATGTATAGGTAGCTGGATGTTGCATAAGAGCTCGTTTAAATTTTGGTAAAGTTGTGGTAGGTAGTCGGTTGAAGGTATGATTAATTACATATGATTCCATTCCACTTTATGTCATACTAGCTAATAACTACCCACTATTATAATTTCACAGTAAATTGTGTCTAATATGTAATTACTAATTAGTAATTAAGGTAAGGTAATATGTGTAGGTATATTAATATGTATTTTTAAGGTGGCAATAATAAACGGGAATTCTTCGAATTCTCCTCAACTGAATCAAGGTGCTCTGCTATCGATCAATTAATGTTCTGCATGCATTCATTGGATTAGACTTTGTTGTTGCTATCCGCATATTGCACGATGGTCCGTTCTTTGTAATAGATTTCTTCTGATTCCTTGTCACATAGGAGGAGTATGACTCCTCCGAAGAGGAATATCGATGCGCCCCAGCCTACTCCATACGCCCAACCAAACTCCCACACTGGACGATTACCTAAATCAATTACAATCACAAGAAACAGTTAGACTTCTGCGAACACACTGTCCTACTAATTCCACTACACACAGATAATTTATCACTTACTTCTCTCCATTATTTGGGCAAAACACACAGGATAGACTACAAGTGCAACTAGGACGGTGACCACTGCAAACAAACAACAAAATCTCTCATTTATTATCCCTTCACGCTTATTCCGTCCCTAAACTCTATCCGAAGTAATAACCATAATTCTAATTGCAGAGAACTACCTCAGCAAAAACCTTTTCTCTCCTATTATGTCATTTCATGTAAACTACAATGTAATAAGGGGAAACAATATTTTATCTTCTACAACTCCTATTTATCTTCATTTCAAATTCCAAACGCATAGCTTCCACTCTGCACTGTTCCGGCATCCTATTAAATTGATTGACTGCTAAGGCAAAACTTTCTTTCAGGGATTCTATATTCAAACTTTGCCCTCCTTTAAACCTACAAGGTTCAATGTATTTATTTCCACTGTGGCCTTTTACCTACTCTCATCTGTTGAACTACAGATGTACATTTGTATACCTATAATGCTCGCAAACTGAAAATCTATGTCTACATGCTTAATGCATTAGTTCAGACAACTTCTCACATATTATTGCCTCAAGGCAACATGTGAATCTAGAACCATTCATCACATACAAAGAACATCTTACTAAAAGATTCAAATCTAAATCCGGAGGCTATGTATGTATTCATTTACATCTCATGTCTATAAAAGGAACCCGGAATTATACTTTAGAAATTGATAACCGATTCAATTCTTATGTGCCCTGACATTATTTCGCAGTCAGCATCTCCATCAATATTCACAATGCATGTCAATAACATATGCATTGTAATATTACTTACCATTCTGTATAGTATCTAGATCAATTCTAACCCCTAATAAAGCAAACAATGCGCTACAACTGTGACTAGTCAAATAAATATAATAATTTAGACATTTTCCTTAGTATTGAATAGCAGATGTAATGAACCAGTTTTTATTCGTAATTGTAGTTACATAGAAAAATACTTACGTGCAAGGGCCATAACGTAAACAGCAGTCCGATAGTATTTATATTTTCTGTTCGGATCACGGCACCTTAGCCCCAGAACTGTCAACATCGTACCGAAGATATCCACGGCAAGACTCACGACGCAAAACGCTGCGGCTACTAAAGTATACGCTGCAAAAAAGGAACACAGAAATGATTAATACCAATGCACAGAGATAACTTAATCAGTTCATTTAGCTGAATGTAAAAGCTGAAGAACAATCATGATAAGATTCCTAATACTTTCCCCATAGACAGTCTGCAGAAAAGTTCCGAAAGAAATTCGCTGCTTTTGTAAGTAATCAATAAATCTACTAGAGTGTAGGTGTCACGTTCCCACACTTGATCTTCAGATACACGTCTAGTAGCTCCTACCTCCTCAATTTATTCTACTTACTTTTAATTTGCACACAACTCACTCACCGACCAAATACTATCAGTCAGTGCAAACCAATTCAGACAAAACTAGGCACACGCTCATTCTCTTAATTACACAACCTACAAGAATGTCTTACAAATGAGATCTCCGAAACTACGTGCACATACATGATACTCCATCCTAATCTCGAACTACCTCTACTGCTCATCAAGAATTAGTGTCGATATTCACAAAGCCATTATCTGAAATATGTACCTATACAAAAAGTAAGTCCTGCATCCACCACCATTACTTTGTGTATAGTAATTTAGCATGATCCTAATGCATTGCTAATTTATTTTCATTTCACATGTAAGTTCATAACTGAATAGATTTGAATATATTAGGTACGAAGTTGCAATGTTAGTAAATATGGAAGGAAACCTATTTAAATGGCTAGTGGATAGACACTTCCTAGAAAAGTTCATTGAATCATACAGAGATGAGAATCTGAAGAGCAATTTTAAACTGCTGGAATTATTACCAATCAGATAGCTCGGAGCAACATGCATAGGCATTCTTTCCAAACGCAAATACCGCATCGAACATGCGAAACGGGAGTTCTCACATAAAAGGCAATATTCCTTACTCAGAGATAACTACATTAATACTAGACTTCCACTCCAGACGAACCGGTTATCAAAATTCAACTGGAAAACTAACTGAAGTGAGTACCAATTAGAAAACATTTATTACAGGCTACTCGAATCGTAAATGAAGATGATGGCAGGAAAACAAAACACTGCATGTCTGTTTGTATAAATTACTCTTCACATGTGAGAAACTGAGAAAGCAATTGTAAAACATAAATAATCTAGACACTTGAATCATGAGAACAATGCCAAACCAAAGAACTACACTTTTCCCCTTTTGACACTGTAATGATATTCCATGTCGGCATAGCGCTTTGTGCATTGCACAATCAATGATACATATCACTAATATTGATACTCATAATCTGCTAAGTGAAATCAAATCGTGAATACAAATTACCATATCAGTTATTAAGATGCTAAACCTGAGAATATCACATTTTATGAGAACGCACTCGAGTTCAATCGGATACTGTAAAAGGATACTCCTATAAAATCACCGACTGCTAACTTGGGGGAATGCTAATGGTGATAATACACTATGAACAAGCCTGATGTAATCATTAGTAATGGGGAAAAGGTTTCACTTTCAAAATACCTAACAAATATTATATGATTCTGCAGAAACTCTCCAGTACAATGTATTGTTTAGGATAATTCTGTGTAATGTTTGTAATTAAGGATGCAATTTACAGCAAAATATATTGCAGATCATTAAGTCGATTTTGAAGGCTATGTAAAAAGGCTACAGAAATTAGGCTTAATAAGTAAACACAGAAGGCGAAAATATTAGTTGCCATTTGTAGAGCATGGAAGGCGTAAGCAACGGATTACTACTGATGCATCCATCCATTGCACTCTGTTGCACAGACAGACACATTTTTTATCAGTTTTCATAACATTTGTCTTGTTTTTACCATACACTTACTTTTGTCACTGTCGAAAACATGATAAACAAACTAAGTAATTACTAATTAGTCCTGTTGAGAGAAAAGTGGGGATTGAGAACTAACTATGCAGTAAAATATTTACAAACTTTACAGGATGTTTGTTGCAATCATGCTCTTTCAATTAATTTTTTGCCAACTCTGAGCACAGTACGCCAAGTGAAATGGAAACCAGATGCTCTATGCTTGGATAAGGCATACCATTAATTCTTAGCAAACCAATTTCGTCTTCCTTTCCATCTCTGACGAAACAGACACTCTTATGGAAAAGGGATTGGGGTAATGCGACAATTGTAACAACAAAATAAACCATCACTATTATGTAATTCACAATTTAACTAATGATACCTATTTTGCAACAGAAATATTTTACATAAGACACAGAAAAGTTGATATGTTGGCAATGCTCGATGTAATTTAGGTGGTTGATTCCTAATCAGAACCATATTTTGGGTAATATTAAAATAACTAGTGCTAGTTGTTCCTCTGAAATTGCATATAAAAGAGTGTCCAGCTAACCTTGCATGCTAAGATCGATACGGTGACACCCTTCTTGAGATCCCTCCCCACCCGCCGTCACAAATGGCACCGTCGACACATTCTTCCCCACACAGTAGACGAACAGTCCTGTAATCAACAATCACAAACAATAATTAGCAATCATCATACATTGTAACTTTGTAACACTATACCCATTAATTTCCAAGTCAATAGCAGCCAAAGTAGACATGCAATGTTTGTTTTCTATAGCATTATGTAAAACATACTTATCGTTACTCAGTACTCACATCACACTAGACTCACACAGTCCTCGTACATAAATACTGCAAACGCAGCTCGGCTCTCAATACTAATTATGATTGTCGTACCTACAGAACTTCCTCCCTCCTCATCTCTGCCCTGTGCTTACATGCAACTGAATATATACAGACACAATGGCAGAACATCACTAAAGATAAGTAATTTATTACTTTACAGCAAAGTCAAAGTCCTCTCTCCAAATTGCTTTCGTCTGCACTCCCCATGCAACAACATAGCGTGGTACAATCCATTGCCATTTTCCAATGAGTAAATTCATTTTCTTTCCCATTCCACCGACTTTTTCATTAATGATTAGCTGTCCTTTGTTTAATTACAGTAATTTCAGAATTTTCTGCTATCATTTACTCTATTGCTGACTAATACTCAGTTCTCACTACCACAACCCAACATTCCAGCTTCTAATCACACAAGTAGCTACCTAAAAATCATTTAGTATGACCTTTCTTTTATGTCATTCCTGTGTCTCTGTATATGGTGTCTGTCTGTATCGTCCCAGCCATGTTTATTTAGTAGTAATCATTCACTGACAGTTTCCGTTACTTTAATCAGAATGACTAATGTTCTTTTCACTGCCTACAGGCAATAAATTATAGTCAATAATTTACCGATTAAATGAATTTATGAAATTCAATCGTAATTTTATGAGTGAGCTTGTCCGAAGTAATTACTCTACTTATTGTATACCTTCACAGTGTATACTGAAGTGAACACATGTTTAAAGCGTCTAAAAACTGCGCTCTAAACCCCTATATTATCTGGTTCTCCGCCTCAAGGTAGCCATTACTTCATAATATTTGTGACTTTTCTGCACTAAAGTAATTACTGGGTCAAATTTGTTAAAATCTTCTTTATGTGGAGGGTGGGAGGTAATTACTTCGGACAAGCTCACTCATAAAATTACGATTGAATTTCATAAATTCATTTAATCGGTAAATTTTATTTCGTGAGCTTGTCCTTCTTAATTACCTACTTATTGTATGATGTTGAAAGTATGCAGAAAAGAACTGCTGAGATTCATGTAAAGTACAAGGATTAAATGTATTTTACAAATTAATTCGATATAAAACAACAAAACAGTATTTCACAATTCTGTTTCTTTACTAGTAAAAACAGCCTTTGAAAAAGCTTCCCGACTATCCAATGGTCGGTTATAGAACTGGCCAAACATGGAAGATGACCTTGTCCACCCCGCACATGATCTTATTAGATCGATAGGTACATCACTTCTTGATGCTGCCGAGACTGTTGCATGTCGTGTGCTATGAGCACTAAAAATTGAAGTGTCTATTCCGGACTTGGACAAAACAGTTTTAATCCATCTACTGATGGTTTGGGATGTCACTTTCTTGTGGTTTTTTGAAAAACTAATAAACAAATTCTTATCTTCTCTTAATGGTTGAGTAACCTCCAGATATTTTTGCAGAGTCTTAACAGCGCACCATTCAGGGTGTTTCAAAAATTCTGGCAAATAGAGACACGGCTGCAAGCGTCCAGGTTTGCTTGTTTTTATTTCCTCTGGAATGAAAATCTCTACTCTTCCTGGTCCAACTTTGATATTATCAATATTAATAAGGCTAAGAGTCTGAACTCTCTGAGCTGTAGCTAAGGCAAGAATTCCAACCAATTTGTAAGTAATATCTTGCAATGATAGATCTTCTAGCGGTTCCAAAGTTGCAATATATTGGAGTACAGGATGTGGATCCCATGTAGTGTTGTACCGCGGCTTCGGAGGTTTAATACGAGCGATACCTCTGATAAAACGATTTATTAATGGGTTATCGTTAATATTTCCCAACCCGCACGCCGAAAATAAAAAAGATAATGCTGAACGACAGCTATTAATTGTAGAGTAGCTGGCCTTATTTTCATTTTTCCATTGTAAAAATTGTAAAACTGTGTGGTATAAAGGTTGGTATGCATTGTTATTTGTCAGTCGACAATAATCCCACCAACTCTTCAAGTTGCTGTCATATTGTTTCCAAGTCGAGGTTGACAAAGATGATAGTATTGTTTCGATTGTTGTCACTGGAACTCCTGATCGTTGCAGAGCTTCCCCGACAAAAACCCTGCCCCCAAGGTAACCTTGGCGTTTAGCGGATGAATTCTGTCAAATAAAAGTAAAAGGTCATAATGAGGACCAATTTCAAGTATATTGCCAACTACGAGACTTTTGAACAAAGGAAACCAAGACTGGGTTGGCCAAAGAGGCACAACCGTAATGCCTTCCGCGCTATCTGAAATTATTTTTCTCAGAGTGCGGAGAATTAAAGAAAACGGAGGAAAAGCATAAAATCTTAGATTTTTCCAAGGAATAGTGAAAGCGTCTACCGCCGAAGAATGCGGATCTGGCTTCCATGATACATAGCGTTTAAGCTGTGTATTTTGATACGAGGCAAATAAATCTATATTAGGTCGAGAGAATGGAAAAATTTTCAAAATTTGTTGAAAATACTTTCCATTGAGTCTAAATTCGGATTCATATGATGTACTTCTCGATTCTCTATCAGCATGTACATTTTCCTTTGATTTTATGTATGAAGCAAATATCCAAATATTTCTATATTCGCACCATTGCCACATTTCTTTGGCAATTCGTTGCAAAGTTGGAAATTGGATACCCCCCCATTTTATTAACATAGGCAATTGCCGTTGTATTGTCAATTCTGAGGAGAATATGGCAATTATTTAGAGTTTTTCCAAAGCTTTGTAAAGCAAGGAAGGCTGCTCTAAGTTCTAAAACATTGATGCTCTTGCATCTATCTTCAGGTTTCCACAAACCTTTTATATGAACTCCATTACAGGAGGCCCCCCAGCCCGATTTAGAGGCATCCGAAAAAATTACTAAATCATAAAGATCAGCCTTTACTGTCATTACGCTATGTGGTAGCGTTGTAATCCACCAATTCAGATCGTCTATATCCTCCTTCAGAAGATTCATTCTTCCCTTATATGACCCTAGATTATCCTTTAATGCAAGGAATTTGCTCCTCTCGAGCTACTTTATGTAAACCGGGCTATATGGGACTGCCGGGCAAGCGGCAACCAGTGTGCCTACTAGTCTTGAAAACTCCAAAATCGGAAAACTTATTTTTCCTTTTACCCTCTTAATAAGTTCCATTATTTTTAATTTCTTCTCTAATGGAAGGGACATAGAAAGATTTATCGAATCGAAAATGAATCCCAAATATTGAATTATTTGGGTAGGGGTTAGTTGTGATTTTTTTATATTCACAACAAATCCAAGAAATTCTAACAGTTTAACTGTTTCGTTAACATTAGCTAATGTTGTATCATAATTGTTACCCAAACATAGCCAATCATCAAGATATACTGTAGACATATATCCCATATTACGCAGGCGGGCTACAACGGGTCGCAAGAGCTTAGTGAAAACTCTTGGAGCCACACATAATCCAAAAGGGAGACAATTAAATTGAAAAAGTTTGCCGTTCCACTGAAAACGAAGATATTTTCGATCATCTTCGTGAATTGATACATGATAATAGGCATCTTGGATATCCACGGATGCGAAAAAACAATCTTTCGTCATTAGACGACGGACCGTTCTAAAATCCTCCATTTTAAAATGAGAGTTATCAATAAAATGATTTAAAGTCTTTAAATTTAGTATGAATCTAAATTTTCCGTTTGATTTGCTTACTAAAAAAATTGAGGAGATAAATTCTCCTTCTTGGTGGCTGCAAGTACTGATTGCACCCATATCAAGTAAACTATTGATATGTTGATTCATAACATCAGCCTCTTGAGGTCTGAGTTGAATTGTAGATGGCTTGCAACTCTGTACTGGTGTAGTTACGAAAGGAATTTTGTAACCCTTTATGACTTGAAGTAGATATGGGTCGTTGGTTATTTCTAACCATCGATTGTAAAAAAGTTTAATTCTTCCCGGCACATTTGTTACCTCTATTGTCGACGATTCGTCTGACTGTAGTTGTAGCGCCCGCTCGGTCTCCTTTTGTTTCTGCTGGATTGGAGCGGGCGATTCCAGTTTAAAGAATTCGACTTATTTGTCGATCCTCGTCGAGCTCCGGAACGAGTAGTAGATGAAGCCGAGTAGTTTTCCATCTTCTTCTGGCTTTGAGTCATTGATGCTCCAACCTTATTTAGTTCCTGAGCGGTTTTAACCCTAGACGGCAGATCGTCTCCAAAAAGATATTCCCCGGTAGGGGCATCTAAAATCAGCTTTTTAAGCTCCTGCTTTATATTTGGAGTAATAATGTGCTTTCTATGCACTGATAATTGATATTGCACATCTAGCAACATCTGAGCTGCACTGCCAGTAGACTGAATGATCACTGCCAAATCTTCTTGAGTTATTTGAGGTTTAGTCTTCAAACTCATAGAGAAAGTTAACCCTTTTCCCATTTCAGATAAGGAATGGCCGATCTGTTTTTGAAAAGAACAGAATTGTTTGTCCTTACTTACAAGTTGCGGCGAAATTGATGACTCAATTTCCAGATTTAACTTTGGTGTTCCAATTTTTGTGCAGTTAGATGGCAAAGCAGCGTTCTTATTAAAATCCGCTCGACTGTCCTTGGAAAGACCTCGAAGAGCCAAGCCTTCCCATCTTGAGGCAATTTCTTTGTGTAGTGGTTTATCGTACACAGGTTCAATGCTCGGGGCAGAACCAATCAGGACTTTATCCTCCTCCGTCAATTCTACATCCAAATGAAGGATATCTGAGTCCACTTCTTTGTTCTCGGGCCTTTCGTCCGCTCCTCTTGACCTCCGACTGACGCCGGGGTCCAAGGGGTCACTAACGTCTGAGTGAGAGTTCTTACGACTCAGTCGACTGGAATGACTCCCAGTTTCACTGTAATTCCGAGATCTGGATCTGGAATGACTCCCAGTCCGTGATCTTGCATAACTCCCAGTCCGAGATCTGGAATGACTCCCAGCCCGAGATCTGGAACTTGCCAGGTCTTTAATCCAATCCGACAAATGCTTCACCTGTCTAGCAAGTTGTTTGTTAGATGGTTCTGAATCGCTAGACTCATCCTGATGTCTTCTTTTCCTCCCGGAGTGATGACGTGACTTCGACCTGTGGCTACTCTTGCTGTGAGGCATGGCTTTCCTTAGCTAAAAGGACAAAGGACAAAAGATAAAATATCAATTGAACTACTACCGGAGAATTAAATGGTTTAAAATAATGAATCAAAAGAAAAAATATGTTTTTCCCCTTCTCTCGGTTACCGTAATCCAAAACAGTCAGTCTTTACCACTGAAAGGGGAAATAAACAATTCAAATTCTACAAGAACTCGATAGATGTTCACCTCAGCACACAAAATGAAGTAATGGCTACCTTGAGGCGGAGAACCATGATAATATAGGGGTTTAGAGCGCAGTTTTTAGACGCTTTAAACATGTGTTCACTTCAGTATACACTGTGAAGGTATACAATAAGTAGGTAATTAAGAAGGACAAGCTCACGAAATAAAATAGGTGTTGAATCTGTAGAAATATGTTAAACATCCGCGCATGCCTGGAAAACACGAATTTGGCCCTTCATTTAAAACTTTGGCCATTTCATTAAAAACAAATTTTTATTAGTACGATTATATAGAGAATATAAACACTAAACGTACAATCCCTATAGTGCCTCTGTTGCGAACAAACGAATTCATTCCAAATAAATTCCCTTATTCCATATGCTCCATTCCAAGCAAACTCTCTTACGATTGTATATACTAGTAGATAGACAGGAAAACAAAAGATTGGCTGGTTTTAATAAAGTAACATAGATAGCTGTTTAAGGTATTTTGTTGTGGTAGCTGGTATTTAGTAGCGAATGGCAACCCTGCAACTTTGACACAATTATAATGACAATGACAATAACGCAATCGTTTATTGTTTTGGCAATAAAATTTTCTGTCTGGAGGTACAATGATTTAGTTTATTACATTAGCCACTACAATTACGAAGACAATGTATTAAAACATACTTTTTGTATCAGGCCGAAACCAAAGTAACTTTAAAAATGCATATTTGTGTATTATATATTAGCTAGCACATTGTACTCGTTCGTGAAGTCTATACCCACCTATGGCAATAAAAGTTATTAAAAAAGAAATATTTTGTGGTGTAAAAAGGAATAATAAATAACTGGATATAGAAACAGAAATTCATTCTATAATTATAATGACCATTGAAAAAGTGATGCACGAGACATAATACACGCTATTGTTAAACGCAATTGTCTCATTTCGACTTCATTATTTTCATTATGTTGTATATTTTAGTGCATCTACCGATATGTACTACATTAAACATTAACCGCTATAGTGCTGTTTTGTAGCAAAAATCTATAGATAGAAATTAAACCGACGCAATAGATTTTATTTCAATACGGTCATTATATTTACGTATAATAATTTATAGTTAACATTTACCCATTAATTTGGTATTCTTGCACGAGCAGCTTGGCTGACGAATTTCTGGATGTTGTCACTATAATAAATTAACCTGGAAAGCAAGGAATATTTTTAATTGTCTTATCTGTATATACCGTACCTACTGCATACAAAGTTTAGTTCAATCCAGATAGTTCTTGCAAAAAAAAGCATTGCTTTGGAAATATGAAATCTTTTCTTCGGATTTTCCTGTCATTTATATTATTGTCAAATGTAGAATCACTGTCTCGAATCAAGATTACTGATTTGGAATTATTGGTCGACGCATTTTTGGATAGTGCTATCATTTTTAGCTACGATAAATACTCTCCGATTATAGACAAAAGCCTCAATGTCCCAATTACAATTTTGCACATCGGAAACTTGGAGCGTCTCTCAAATCACCGAAAGTGGATATTTCCGTATTTAAGAATACTGATTATGTATTCTGAACGAACAGCATTAATATACGACAAGTGCAATTATGGAGCTAAAAAATTTAGAAGACCAGAATTTTGTTACGAATCATTTGGTTATCATATTTATATTACTTCGGTTTTCAGTTCACATTCCGTGCTTCGCAGCGGATTTGCTTTAGTTTTGACAACTGGTGTTGATAAAAAAGGGAAAGAAAATCCTTTCTTGCCTTTTGAAATTACAGGAGGACAAACAATTATGTATTGGTTGCCCATATGTTATGAAAATGAAAATATTTGGAAGTCTCAAAAATGTAACAGATAATTTGCTACTACCTATTAATTCTGAAAACAGAATACAGACTCTGAAAGAATTTCGTAACTTTGTAAAGGAATTTTACAGTTCCAAATTAATTTTTGAACTTGAGAATCACAATTCTAAATTGGTTCCCTTAAATCAATCATCAATTGATGCTAAATGGATAAATCCTTTCAAGTCTTTGACCCTACAGAATTATACGCATGAAGGTGTTCTGGATGCGTTTCTATGGGACACCTACAATGTAATTACGGTAGAAACCAAGTACAATTTTAAAGAAGTTCTCAGGGGAGAAAGTCACGGATCATCCCTATTTCATACTTATACTTTTGGAATTACTGCTCCAATAATGTATAAAATGGATCCCATAAAATTTATGACTTGTGCTGGGTTATACAATGACCCAATTTGGAAATTATACGTCATGCCCTTTGATACTATTACTTGGATACTTCTCTTCTTATCAATGATTTTACTTGCAAATTTATTCATCCTTTCAAATATTTCTAGCTCACAGAAAACCTAACAGAAAAATTATTTCTTACAACTTGTTCAATTTCTTTGCCGCACTAATTGAACAATCTGTAAACATCGGGGAAAGAGGGGATAGGAGGAAATTGGCCATGACCCTCGGCATTTGGTTACTTTTTGGAATTATTTTCAGCAATGGATATAAAGGAATAATTGTGAGTCAAACGACAATTCCTCCTCCGATGAGACATTCCTTTTATTTCTTCAATGATCTGATCAACTTTACTTTTGTTGGGCCTACGACAATGCAAGTACCTTTAGGAATAGGAAATGCCAAAACTACACAATGGAAATGGAAACCTCTTACGGATGTTCCATTCTGCTCCGATGAACAAAAAGCTATGGCAGCAAAAGATTCCTGTGGAAAACTTAATACAGTAATGTGTCGTCTCCACCGAAATTTGGTTTGGGTGCAGATTCAGTACAATTATAGTGAGAAAATTTTAATGGAGAGAAATATTCTGATCATTTTTGAAAGATTGTTCCATGAGAAGAGCCTATATTGATTATGAAAGTCAGCTGGATCTCTCCAGCAAATATGTATTTGATGGAACAAAGTTTACGATGAGCAAAGATACTTTAATAAGTTATTCAATGGCCGCAACTTTTAATATCCCTAATTTCATTATAAAACAGCAACTATACATACAAATGCTGAATTTCATGAGTACAGGAATTAACGAACTTTTTTTAAGCTGGGATAGAATTTTCAAAAGTAAAATGCTTAAGGCATTGCAACTAAAAAAACAAAATAGTATCAATGGAACTTCATTTCTTGACTCCAAATCATCGCATTATATTAATCTTTGTGGTTTTATGGCTTTAGTATATATATTTGCATTGCTTTGTTTTTACTTCGAAAATGTTTTAGGCTATTTTTCATGGAATTGTGTTGCGTCATGAGATAACGATTAGCTACATGCTATAGTTTTGTTGAAAGGAATGGATAAG
>JABASH010002979.1:0-18042 GCA_019776445.1 Tomocerus maximus | reverse complement strand
GTCGACCGCCCGGTCGTTGTACCTATACTACATGGTGGAATGATTACGTGTTGTCTACCACTGGGTTGGTTGGATGATGCGTTATAGAGTTAGTACTAGGTTAATACTACAGCGAGACTGCGATAAGAGTTACAAAGTTAGTTGCGCATTCTTTGAGGTCTGCCTACTTAATGCTTTAGTAGGACAATGGCTTGTATGTGTGACTATGGTCAAATAAAGAAAATAATCTGCATTTGTAATAAATGGTAGGAAGCGATAAGAGAGATAGTGAGTGACTGGATGGACAAAAGAGGCAGCTAAAGTAAAGTGAGTCAAACAAATGGAAATCATCATAGACAGACAGATTATTTATTAGGGAGAAGACTCTGGCATCTCTGCTGCCCGACTCCATTTTGTCAGAAGACAGTTACATTATTTCTTTATCTTATCCTTTCCGAGCTTTTTATTCAATCGCTCTTCTGTTTTCTCTCTTTGTCTCTCTTCTTTTCTCTATCACCAAACTGAGTCCCCACTCCCAACCACCCGACACCAGTCGATGCATCATATACATATATAATAATAATAAGTATATATGGTACCGTCCCAGCCCCACACCGGGCCCAGCATCATACCGGGCCCAGTATCACACCGTGGGTCAATCGGCCTAGTCCATTCGCGGTGGATGTGTGGCCTAGGCAACTATAACTTTTCAGATCAACACATAAATGCATATGCACAATACATGGGATTTTCCACATAAACAAAAAAGCCATATAAATGTACATCATAATGATATGGAAGTTTTAGTATATCATATATCACAATAGTAAATACTTTACTTCTATATGTAAATGTCGTAAACGTAGCGGCAGTATTTTATTTTTTTATAATGTCCCTTATAATATAGTAGACAGGTACTTCAAAAGTATACATAGGAATCAATATGCAATAATGTACATTAGGGCATCATTAATGTACGCTATACTATATATTATACTGGAGCACTACGTACGTTTGATATACCGAATTGAATTATGCAAGACTACTAAATAAGCATGCCTACTAAATATTAAGCTAATATTACTGAGTTCAAAAGTAGTAGTAGTGGTAGGTAGGTATATATTATTAGACATGGTCATAATGCACTCACACATCACATGGCATCACAGGATAATGTGCACGGAGTGACAATAGTCAAGTTAGGATAGAATGAAAGGAGCTGTGAAAGAACGCATTGTCAGGTTAGAATAATATTCGAATTGTCATTGTGTGCTTTATTTATGGGAAGGAGCTATGGATGGGTTTTATGGGAAGGAGCTACGGACGGGACAGAAGAAATTAACAGAAGACAACCAAACTCCTTAGGAAGAGATTTGAAATACTTGATTGCATTGTGGATGTAGTGGGAGATGATGAAAGACGAGAAGCAGTGATCCCCATCCACAATCTCGACCGAATAGACTCCAACATATTGCATGATATTACTCCCAACACGACAGATACTCTCTGCACTCCACACTCATTGCCTTATCAACTCCTCCATGTCTCCAGTTTCAATCCAATCTGGGAGACATGGAGGAGTGTCCACTTCTCTCTACTTTTCTATTATATTTGGCAAATTCACGTTGACAATATTATTATGCAAATCTGCTAATTATTGCAACTATCAATAACAATCCCACACACCACAAAAAGTTATTTTTTAATAGGATTACCACCATTATGGCTCACCCTGTCAAATCACATGAGACCCGAAATCTAAGGAGACATTTATCTGACAAAATGCAATAACCTACAGGTTGTCCAAAGTCAATACAACTGATTCTCAACTTAAGATTACAAGTTAAAATTAGCTTTTTTAATGTTTTTCAATGATTTGTTGTCAACGAAAGAAACCTTGTAAAATGTAAAATAGTGTTTTAATTCAATGGAACGCTAATCTAGGAAAATCAGACTACAAAATGGCATATTTTATTCATTTTTAGTTGCCATTTTTAGGAATTCAAAAATGGAAAAAGCATTGCTTTCTTAAGTTTTCCGGACATGGCAGAATTGGTCATTAAAATGCTAAATGTTCCATATCTCCAAACAAACATCCCGTTCATAGTTCCGCTTTAATTTCTTCAATGACGAATCAGTTGCACGAGTTGAATTTAGTGACGAATTTAGTGACCACTGCCAGCGTCCTACCATACAATGTTCTAAGAGCCATCCTATAAAAATAATTTCTATTTAAAAATGTCAAGTTTTTGCGATGAAAGTCCAACCTTTTAGTATATTAGCTATACTATGACCAAACAATCTCTTAATAATATAGTCAAGGTACATTAATTTCCGTTGTTCAGAATACAGATAATAGTGCAACTATCGCTCATTGTCTGTATACTTAGGAATCCCATCTGGTCTTGGAATCACATCTTGGGTTCTATGGTGCATCCATAGAGCCCAAGATCGATAAAAACCTGTGTTAATTGTCAACACGAGGTATAGGAACACAATAGGAGACACCTAATGCATCATCTTCCAGTCTTCTCATTCTTGGTAAATATGGTAAGTAGGTAAGTAGGTACGTACTACAGCCAATACACTGCCGTGCCATAACTTCCGCACTAATCCCTCCACTCAAAATCGACTACATACTTATTATGTACGTAGAAAGTGCATGTACAAGTATTATATTTTAAGTACTTACATCTAAAGTATATTATATAAACGACACTACTATATTAGACTAGATCAAACACTGAATGCAAAATGCTTCAGTATGTAACGATAGTGAGCAAAATTAGAATTTAGCATAATAATTTGTCTTGAGTGAGTGAGTGATTTCTTATTAGTGTATCCACAAAGATAAGATAAGATAGTAATTCAGAGGTGAATGCTGAGCTGACTGTCGGGTGAGTTATCTAATGGGCAATGTGTTAAGAAGGACGAATCTGTTACTATCTGAGAGCGAGTAGCTAATTGACATGTTGTTGGCACTAATGGAACTGCATATCTGATTTTAGATACGGAGAACTCTGTCGCGCACTGACAGACCTGTCAACATAATATTGAGGCATCGTTTTAGTGATGGTGGTGGTGAGACGAGTCGTCTGATGTACTCACTACACACAGATATATAGGTGTGTGCATGTATTTGCATACTTGGATATGATGCATTTATAGATAGATAGATGAATTGAAGTATGTGCATGGGATGTTTGCTGTATTATATGTACACCTACCGTATTAATCGAATTATAAGCCCATATCGATATATAAGCCCAGTGGGGTAATAAAGAAATAAATCCTGGCCAAATTAGCTCTCCAAACAATAAAAGCCCAGTATCGAAATATAACCCCATGTACTATGGAAGTTTTTTTACACGTACATGTACTTATCAAGTGCACATTTACATGTTGCTATCAAAGGATCCAAAGATGTGCCAATACTCACTACTGGACACGATAAACTGAGAATTACTGTCAGACATGGCACTTGAAATATTTCTCGGAAATAAATAGGTGAAATTTTGGAAATATTTCGCGAAATATTTCGCTTCCACTTTCCTTGAAAAATGAAATATTGGAAATAAATGAAATAAATAGGGTACAATGGCATTTATGTACAAACTAAATGTTGATACTGCTGTCATACCCGGAGGCTGCACAAAATACGTACAAGCAGCCGACGTTAGCTGGAATAAACCATTTAAGGACTCAATTCGTGCGCAGTACACAGAATGAATAATGACACCTGGAAGTATTGAGCTCACTAAAGGAGGAAATTCAAGGCCACCATCATTACCCATCGTGTGTACATGGAAATACCGTCTTCTTCAGATGAAGAAAATTTATAATAATATTTCAATTATTCACTTATTCAAAATTTAGTTTTAAAAAAAATAATTTAAATAAAAATTGCTGCTTTGAAACAATACAACCCCAGTAGCATAATACAACCCCAGGGGGCTATTATAACAATAATTCTTGCATAAAAAAGGGCTCGAAAATATAGTACCCCAGGGGTTATAATTCGATTAATACGGTAGTCTGGTTTGTTTACTGAGGCAAAGTGTGCATGGCAGACAATTTAGTATTCTTCAAAAACCAAGGGAAAAAGTGAGACGAATTCCTGAGAATTGTAGTTTTGTGTTACAGGGATAACAAGAAATAAATTGCTTCTCGCAGTAAATCACATTGGAAAATGTAAGTAAGAGTCCGGCAGAAAGCAGACTTCATTTCATGCATGATCATCTATCTATTGTAATTTTAATTGCTTATCGCTCCAATAGTGACCTAAGAAAATCATAATCAGTCATTACCCATTTCGGTTCATATTTTCTTGAAATCATGTTTTGTCGCAAATCAACTGTACAATAAATAATATTATGTCTGTGGGAGTGACATAACATTATGTACATACAATTATAAATTATAAGCTATAAGCTATACTATATATTATGCACCTTTTAATCTTGTTCAAAACTAAACCGGTCACAATTGTATCTATTGATATCTTGGTACCTCAACCTCGCATTGTTTATATTACTATATGTAATGGCATTCCTGAAAATATCTTTATAGCACTTACTGAAATATCCGTCCAACATTTTATGCCAATTAATTTATAGGGCCACGGTTACACTTTTGGAGAATGAAGGCAACAAAGAAAATATACTGGCCAATTTCATTAATATTATTGGCGTTGAATGTCTACTGGAAGGACGACAACGAGACCATTTCACCAAAGAGGATTTGCGAAGATACTTTGCAAAGAAACCCGTGAGCAATTTATTTTGATAAAATTAAAACAGGAGTTTCTAATTCTTGTTATGAATACGATATGAATATATGAAATATAAAATATGAAATATAAAATATGAAGTATATGAAATATGAAATATATGAAATGATACGAATATGAATTATTTTAAAGTAAATTATTCAAAAGTAAAAGTTTATAAAGGTTGTACAAAACATAATCACCCAAATGCAATAGTTAAAATTAAAGCTTTTTTATCCTTTAAACCATATCATAGCATTCAATGAGTGTTAGATGACGGGTAAACATTAATAGGGCTGTAAAAATATTTATTTTGTCAGTAAAAAGTAATGATTGAGTCTTTAATACATTGGCATTAAAAGTTTATTATTAGGGCATTAAAAACTAATGAGATGGATTCTTACTGTATGAGACATAAACATTGGCAGTATTAAGAAAGCATTGTATTTAGTAAAAAATATCAACAAATCGAACAATCAAAGATGAATATACTTTACGCAGCCGACAAACCACTAGGTAAATTCTTGATAGCAACATAAATGTTTGCCATTAATAATCCTAATTATCCTATTTAGTACATTTTAATTTCCCCGCAAGGAAACCCTGGGCTGTAAAAAAATTATATGCGTAAACACATTATCGGTATTGCCAGTAAGAGAAAAATTATCTTAATTCCAGCCAACGCTAAAAAATACCAACAGTTAAACTAAAACCAGGACGTCCACGAGGTGTATCTAAAGCTATGTGAAACCATACAAAATATTATTACTAGGCCGATTTGCTATTTTCTAATTTAATTTTGACTAAATACAATGCTTTCTTATTACTGACAATACTTATGAATGTGCAGCATATCTCATTAGTTTTTAATAATTAAAATAATAAACTATAAATATGCCATTATAATAAACTTTTACTGACCCATGTTTAAAAGCCTAAATCTCTAAAATGGCTAGTCAACTGGTCGAGTTTCTGTGTTAACCAGTTGATAAATGGTCAATTATTTATAGTCATTGAAGCTGAGAAAAGCATTCTTGATTTACCATTTAAAAATAAAAACTTTTTGAATTGCTCTTATTATAGTTTAGTATGGTTTAACCAAGTTGATGTTCGAATCGATTTTAAGAAACGGTAATTATGCGTACAACAATTTATGGAACCAGGCAAAAGAATGAGAAGAAAAGTAGAAGCAAAGAAATGATGCATGAGAATTTAACAGGACCAAAATGATAATTATATTTTATACTCTTATTAAGTCTTGAAATTAAAAAAAACATTTTTGACACTTTTCTTCCCTCATCCGTCATTTTCTAAACCCACCCGATTGCTTTTCACTGGGAATATGAGGGAAAATCTAAAAATTGCATTTAATTGTCTAGATTTAGGAGTGAAAATTGAGAATAAACAACTAAGACTTGAGTAGATTGTTAAGTTCTGAAGCTGCAGAAGCAACAATGCAGTAGTACATACTTTACATTATACTATACATAATATAAATAGTAGAAATGACCAAATATAAGTAATGCAACTGCAACTGTTCACTCACAAAATCTGTGAACACAGCAGGCATTCTAATTCTAGTTCTAGGAAGTAAAAACAATAAAGAGTAAAGGTAAGAAATGTCAATACTAACTACACAGAGTTAGAGGTTGCATTCAATTACATCATATTATAACAATAATTGCATGTGCACTCACATGCCTATAATATACAAAGAATCAAACCTTTCTCACTTGACATTCACTTCCACACACTACCTATTTAGGACAGATTCCTGGAATAGTAGGTAGTGCCATAAAACCTTTTCCTGTCTTCAACTCACATCCTAGCTTACTGTAATCTTAGTCAACACTTACGCAATGTACAGAGTCTCAATATCTGTCCACTTGCCACAGTGAGTGAGTGATGAGATATTGTAATTTGAGAACGGATATGTCGTATTTTATTGAATGAATGTGATTTCCTACCCAACGAAAGCGAAATACCCGAAATGGAAAGTATTGGAATTTTATTGGCAATCATTTTTTTCACTATTCTATGAAAATGGCAAATGATTAGAGCACAATATATTTTTAAAATACGATAAAGATTCTAACGTTAGTGTTAATGTCGATGGGGTTTGATTAGGACTTAATGGTTATCATAATAATTATAATATGGTATGGAATCCTGGTAATTCCCTTCACATTACATATTTATTTTATTATGAATATAAATGTTTTTCCTTTCGATTTTCGACCTTTAGGGGTCAGCGTACTACTCGGATAGACTCTTTGATATCATGTGTAAACAAAAAAACAACGCAGTAAGTTTACAAGACTTTGAAGATTTCATAAGTGAATATTCAAGCGAGAATATAAATACAGAGACTGGTAAAAAGATCCGTTTTCTTTTTGACCTGTACACAAACAACAACCCTGAAGGGCTCTTAAATTATGAAGATATAATCCAGATGCTAAATGCCAGCATGGAAGAAAATGGCATGAAATTTGACGAAACTGAAGTCGGTAACGTCTTTTTGAGCCCTATCAGTTATTTTTTGAGTTTATTTAAAACATTAAAGACAAATAACTACAGATATAATGTGACATCAAAGCTTAAAGCACTTTCGAATTTCCAGTTGAAATGGCTTTAAATTTAATGAATGAAGCTCATGGAGAAGAAAACCATCTTTTGAAGCCGTTGGCACTGGAAGACTTTGCTAGACTATTTGACAATTACGAAGAACTTTTAAGCAACCTGTCTGCCATGTAAAATCAGTATAATTCCATAAGTCTGTACTTTGATCTATTTACAATAGATGACATTATTCGGCAGTATAATTTTATTTTTAGCATTGATGTCTGGCTTCTTCCACTACCGAAAAAGAAATTTTCTTTTCGCATTCACAAATTGTGGCCACGGTTTCTAAAGCCCAGTTACTTAAAATTCATAAAAAATAATATACTTTTTGTAATATGGGTTGCAATTTTCGTGTTGGTGAATGGCGGTCTGTTTGCATACAAGTACTTAAACTTAATAGACAACAAAAACATTTATCTTCGTCTGGCTAGATGCGCAGGTTTGAAAATCTCAGTAATCTTTATTCTGTTGACTGGAGAAATAGATTAACAATTAAATAGAGAAATGAGTAGTAAAATTAACTTTTTTGTGCCAGGGTTATGCCTAAATTTTGATTGTTGTGCTGTGTTGGTGACAATGTGCCGTTATACAATTTCTTTACTGCGATCATTGGGACTTGGAAGAGTCTTTCCTGTTAACGACCAAAAGTGGTTTCATGAATTGTCGGGCAAAACCATATTCGTCCTAGCCGTTTTACATGCAGTGGCCCATATTCTCAATATATGTAAATCCATATTATTTTATACATTAAAAATTAGTTTCATTATAGTAATATTTATTCCTACAGCAATTTATTTACTATGTAGTATATCAAGGTTACTACTTTTAAAGCAAACACTATTTTTGCCAAACATTTGCCGTGGATCACATTTACGGCCATTTAGTGAGATTTTTTACTTCATTTCCACCACACGAAATTTATTTCGGCGGTGAAAGTGGAGTGAAAATTTCATGCGGCAGAAAAGGCGTGCGGTCGTTTTTCACTGTTTTTAGACTTAAATAGATCTAAAACCTAAAGAAATATGTACCATCATACATGATGATGGTAGGGGTGAGAGTACTGTTTCAATAATTGTAGAAGCTGAAGTGTTGAAAAAGGATTCATCTTTTAATTCGAAATAATTTTAGATAATGTTTTCCTCCCCATGGACGTATACACCAATTGGACATGCTTGGAGTTTATGTTCATTCCGTCTGCAACAAATGGCAACGTGACCCCAATTGCCAACTTTGGATTTGTGCCCGGTTGTGCTTACAGCAGTGGTGTCATTCTGTCCGTGATTTTGTTTGCGATTGTCTTAACGGCATTGCCTGCTTTAAGGGAAAACGGATATTTTAAAGTAATCTCTATACATGTTTTGCATTCTCAAACTAATTATCAGTAAAACATTTCTGTTACGGCATGTCCTTCTATTTTTAACGCTTGTCTCACCAATATATTATTTATTCATTGCAATTTTTTGTTTTGATATTTTGCAGCTATTTTACTGGACTCATCAGCTATTTCTTCCCTTCATAATAATTTTGTGGCTGCATTGTGCCAATTTTTATAAATGGATTGTTGTCCCGCTGTTCGTTATTGTTGTTGAAATTGTAAGTCTACATATTTGAAATCACTGGTTGTGATTACGATCCATTATTCATTTAGTTTAGATTCAAACCTTCGCAATTCAAAGACGGAAATAGGTATCATGAGCACAAATAAAATAAATGCCTAGAGAAATCATACAACTTTTTAAGCTTGAAATATTTTTTAGGGCTTTCGGATATATTACAGTTTGTATGGATGGAGAACAAAAGTTAGTGCTGCAGTTATCCTTCCTGCTAAAGTTGTCAAGCTTGTGATTGTCAAGCCATCAGAATTTCATTTTTCGTCTGGAGATTTTGTTTTCGTGAAAATTCCTCTGATATCTGCAACGGAATGGCACCCATTTACAATCAGTAGTGCCCCAGAAGGTTACCTCCTTTTAAAACACTTTTAATATTGTTTATATTTACTTTAAGGTTCATTTAGTTCGATCGGGACAAGTTTATTTTAACATTTTATGAAAATTCTCAATCTCAATTATGTTTCAGTTCTGGTGAAAGTGCTGGTGACAAGTGATAAATATTATGTCGATGAGTAGTAACTTCTTTAAAAAAAATCTTCCATTTAAGAAGATAATTTTATCCTGCAAAGCAATACTTAAAACCTATTAATTGTTGTTCCGGCTAGGCTAATAACTTAGTCAGTAGAGGTAGTAAAAACACCGATCCGGTTTATTAGTAGCAAAGCCGGTGGCAAGAGGAATTTCAAATGTACTTACCTTTTTAATTAACTTTTAAATAATTTTTATCAATGAAAAACAGAACCTGTTTTAACTTTACACATTCAAGCCGTTGGCCCATGGACAACACGTTTGCACGACAAAATCAAGATCTTTGGAGAAAGTAAAAATTTCCAAGTCTTTTACTTCGAAAACCAATTTAGATTGTAAGTTCCCAATAATTTCAATCGGGGTATTTGTAACTTATATCTAATTATATCTAGGAAGATAGATTATAATGATAGTTCGTGTATTGTCTTGTTAACGAGGCAAGGCGACAAAGACAGTTGTCAATTTGTCAACTAATTTGAAGCTTCAGGAAAACCTTTAACCCGTATTGTCTTTCAGATTGTCTTGTTTGTCCATGTTATTTTGCTGTTTTTCAAAACGAAAACGATTGAATTATCATTCATTCGAAGAGCCCACAATTCCACAAAACCAAGATGAAGAGGGGCAGCGTCTACTATCAGGTAACATTCTTATGGACATTACGTCGTTTTATATAATATTAGTTTTTATTTTGTAGCCAACGAGCCAACAATAAACTCAAATAAACTCGGTTCATAAAGATTTATTGAATTACTATATTATCCTTCCTACTAAATAAAAATATTTCTGAAATGAGATAGCATCTTTCAAAATCACACAAATATTGGTGTTAAACCTTTCGAAACTCTTAACAGCACTGGGGGCCAATATATAATTGTGTTCTGGTGTACGCAAGTACGTACGAATGTATGCCGAGGACTAACTCCCCAAATTGAGCATGGCGCAAGCCCGTACAAAGTGTCAAACATTTCGAAATTCTTAACAGTACTGGGGGTCTTAGTAAAATATAATTGCTAATATTGTTATTCCTACAGAACCTCTTATATTTTGATGATTATAATAAAATATGTTTGGGAAATTCATCACTGCTGCTTTTCCTAAGTTCACATTTAATTAGAATTATCTATCGCAGATTCGTCCATTTTTGAAATTACCCTCAATGAATTTACTATTCAAAATGACTGGGCATTATGATACAGAAATAGAAAAATACTTAGAACAACTATTAAAAATTAGTAAAATAAGGTTAGTAGTGTTGCGAATTTGTGTTAAATTTTTAATTTGCCATAGGGGGAACGAAATTATACACCATCGGCGGTCTTGAAAATGCAGAGGCGGACCACAGTACCAATTCTAGTGTTCACGTCGAAGAAGAAATTATTAATGGCATGGTTGCTGTCCGTTATGTTGATTCAGATTCCTCTAACAATCATCTCATCAAGAAACCAAATGTCATCAAATTCATAGACAACTCTGCAGCAGGAAGCTCAAAAAATGCGTCAGCAAATGAAATTCAAAGTTGTAGCCAGTTTATTTCACCCTCTACAGCCGCAAATGTTGCTATGATTACACAAAATGAGGTCGAATTTCTTTCTTCTGGTGACTCGTCACTTACTGTAAGCAATGGAATTAAAATTTCTTGTATGTATATTCTTCAAGTACCTAACCCGATTCCATTCAACAGGATGAACTATTGTTTCATTTATGTCGTTTATGCGAAATAGTTCACCCTGGGGTGGGTGCAGTATTAAGGGTGTAAATCCCATGTAAATTATTTTTCAAGTGCCAAACGTGAAAAGGCAATAGTTCACCCCGGGGGATGAACTAATACGAGGGGATGAATTGAATCGGGTTATACGGTAAATCAATATCCTCACTTTCTACTTTTTTAAGTTAAATCCGTATTCACCTTCACCCGGATTAACATTCACCACTACACCATTTTTGTGGTCAAAACTGGAAAATTTTTCTTATGGAGGAAATTAGCATTTAGGTTTATTAAAAATTATTTGCATCTCTTATAGTTAATAAGTGAGAGGCGATAAGTATTTAACTACACACATTAACAGAGAGTGTTTACAACTGAGATTGCTATAGAGTGTAATGTAAAATACAGATAACATTGGACGGTCCTTTCGGAGCTCCTACTAGCAGAATATTTTGGGAAAGGTCTCATGCGGTTTTAATTGGAGCTGGAATTGGTGTGACACCCTGTGCCTCCGTATTACGATCTATAATGGAAAGACATAGATTGTCTAAAATTGATTGTCCTGGTTGCAAATATTCTTTCACCCACGGTCCTACCCTACACCGACAACTTCATAACCTCAAAAAAGTACAGATAATATATTCACCATTTGTTTGAGTATCCGTAAGTAGTGCAAATTAAATTGAGTACTAATTTATCGTCTAGGTGGATTTCTTCTGGATAAACCGAGAGCAGACTTCCTTCACTTGGTTTGTAGATCTGCTTTATCAACTTGAAGTAGAGCAAGAACAACTCCGAAAAGATGGAGAGGAGAAATTTTTAAATGTACATATGTACATGACCAAGGCCCTGAAAAGGAACGATATGAAAGCAGTAGGACTGCAACTTGCACTAGATCTTCGCTATAAGAAGGTAATAAGTATGCTTAACAAGAACAATATTATATGCTTCAAAACTTCTAAAATAATTGCTTTATTGCTATACCCATATACTTAATCGGTCATTCGGCTGTAGATTAGTTCTTCGAAAGTCGTTTGTTTGAATGGTGCAGAATGTTCGAACAACGATTGCCAAGTAGTAAAATGGAAATTATCAAGGCTTTGATCCAACGCAGTAGCTTCGATACTGCAATAATAGCACAATGATTATGTTACAATCGAAGGTTTGGACATGACGTCTGTCTAACAAATGGCATTCGAACATTTCGCATTCGGCATTCGAACATTTTATTTTGCATTCAGTATTTGAACAAATTGTTTTTGATTCTACCAAACATTCGAACAAACGACTTTCGAAGAATTTGTAGCACCCAGTCATTCTGAATGGGTGCTACAATGAATGTCTGAATGACTCATTCAGTGTATAATGCATAATGTCAATTTGTCAATAGGAACACAATATGTTAGTTGAAAAATTATGTTAATTTGTATGAGAACAATGGGAAAAGCAGTGTATTTACTTTTGTTTTCAGCGGCATGAGCTCCAAGAAAATGACGAAAAAAATTCAGATGTAAACGACCAGAGAAAGCAACGCAAAAACGAGATAAAAGAAAAAATCGGTTTGAGTAGTTTGAAATCAAGGCTTAATGCTGGGCGTCCTAATTGGAATGAAGTAATAAATAAATAATAATTGAAGTTATTAAAAATGCATGTTATTCATTATTAATTATTATTTATTTCAAATATTTTAATATGCTTTATTTTTGCTGTTTTAGGTATTTCAAAAACTAAAAGAAGGCGCGAAAGGTCGCAAAATTGCCATATTTTACTGCGGGCCACCAAGATTAAAACGTGATCTAAGTTCAATGTGTGAGAAATATAATTTCGACTTTCACCCGGAAGTATTTTAAAAACAACAACACAAATAATTGCCTTTTTCAGCGTTCTAGCCGTAGCCATTTAGCAGAATTTAATGGTCAGTTATTAAGCCAGTAATAATTAAGGAGAGAATATTACGAGCTTCGAAAGAAGATTGTCTTACACATAATACCTTGTCGTACTGTAAATATGGTTTTATAGAATTTAATGTGCTTTATGATTTCTTTTTAAAATAGTAGTTAGCCTTAAGCAAATTCTGACAGAATAAAATGTTCATTTCATTTTGGTTTTAGACACATACAAGGTACATAAAACAAACGCTTTATACTTATATTGTTGTCCATGTCAATGAAATGAGATTATATTTTGAAGCCCAACTCCATTTCCTGTATGAAAGCACAAGGTAAAAGCCATTTTATGTGCCCTGTACATAGGTGTACACACTTAAATACTTCCAGTACAATATAATGAATCTATAAATAATATATACTATCCCCACATCTTTGCTATCTCTGTATGGTTTTTAAACTATTTGTACATATGCAAGTGTTTACTTTTAAATGCATCAAAATGTTTATAAAATGATAATTCTCTGTATGATTTTTAAACTCTTTGTACATATGCAAGTGTTTACTTTTAAATCCATTAAAATGTTAATAAAATGATAATTTTTATCCGGTCATCATACGCATCGCGTGTGTCCATTATTTGTATCTGATTGCAAACTATCATATTTATTCCATGCCGCATAAATGTTCAAATAACAAACCATTTTTTCAATACAAGCTAAAAAGAAATACAGTACAACAAAACCATAAAAAATGCTTTAGCTGTACTAGGTATGTGAAACGTACATTTTATCCCCATATTTCACAAACGGAAAAAGTGTTGATAGTATTCGGCACAAGAAACCATTGTGCGATAATAATAATATGATGACCATGTCAAGGAACATTTTAGGCACCCACACTAGGCCAATACTGTATTCTCTACATAGCATTTGATTGAAGTGCTTCACTTACTTAATAGAAATTCTACTATTGTAATTTCTTTATGTAGGTTAGCTACCAAACAATACCAATTAATTGTCCTTTAATTTACTAATATCACTCAAGAAACAATTAGCAGCTTGCACGAACCGAGAAACAGCCGTAAAGATAAAACCATAAACTTTTACTATTAGCACAAAGCCATAAATCATGCATCGATAGATCGAAGATCGATTAGTAAATGTGTACCTGTACATTTCATAAAAGCTAATTAATCTTCAATGCTTTTGCTCATTAGGACAACATGATTTTAATTAGTGCTGTAGGATAATTAATTAGTTATAGTTTGCTTGTTAGAAGCAACATTTGCATCACCTCTCTCCACTCTGAAGCATTTACTAATATCCTTTCGGGCAAAAATGGAAATTTCTTATTTTAAGAAAGACACTGGGGTATTTCCAGTAATCAAAACGGTTTCGGTGCAGCCTAAATATTATATTTTTTTCAATGAATGGAAATATTTTATAATTCCTTTGCGGTTCTTTGGTTTATTTCCTTTCTGCCCAGCACCAGACGGAAAAATTCAATTTACATGGAAAAGTTTGCCTTTTGTCTCTACAATTGTCATACAGATTTTCTATGTAATTTTCGCATACTTCTTTGCATCAAATGTTAGTTCAGTATTCAATTTCATAGGAAGTACTGACTCACCTGACTTTATCGTATTTGTGGCTCTGGGTTATACGTGTTTTTTTTGTTATATCATTGTTAATCTTTCAGCTTACTACAATCGAAAACAATACTGCGAATCGTGGAATCAAATTCAAGAATTTTATTTCAGGATGTGCTTAAAAAATAAATCTTTCCGAATAATTAATTCCAAAAAACTGCAGCGAAAAGTGGTCACGCTTGCAGCTAGTTCTTTGATTTACCTGGCAGTATACAATGGAACAATGCTAATATTTTCTTTGAATAATCAAGCTTTCAAAAAATTTGAAATTTTCTACACCATACCTGCAATGTATTGGACAAATGTTGGACAAGGATTCGTATTCCTTTGTGATATCATCTTACTTTTTCTCCAACTATTTGCCATTTGTTTAGAAAATATTACACTTGATTTGATCTCTTCCCTTGATGAGCCACGGCCCAATAAAAATATTGTTCAAATTTGTGAAAACTATGAAAAATGCGTTGAATTAATTGAAACATTCAACGAAACCTTTTCTATTCCGATTTTAATGTTTTTCATTTGGGTAGCTTATTCAATGCTAAGTTTTGTAAAATTAGTCTCAGTTTTCTTTCGCATTGGAAACTTTCCCACGGAGTCTGGAAAAGATTTGGGTACCGAAAATATATCTCTCATAAGTTTAATAATGTTGATGAACAGTACCCAAGGAGTCAAAAATGGTCTCCTGCTTTACATTTTCTGTGATAGTGCTGGTACCATTTACCACAAGGTTGGTAATTTAATCAGTGATAGAACTGAAAACATAGTTCTACAAATAGTTATCAAAGTGTATTTATTTAAATGACATGTTTATTTCAGGCAAAAAAATTTCTAACTGTCAATACTATTCGAAGAGTCCAAAACATCGATATTCAATTGTGTCTATCGGTAAGCACAAAGAGTCTTTTGACTGTGTAGGGCTGTATTAGTAAATGTTCATTGGTTTCGTACAAGCTTGGAAAATATGTTTTGTTGTAATACTTTTAATTTGGTGAATTTAGCTTCAAATATTCATCACCAAAGCTTCATTGGATTTACCTGTTATTACAGCTGGGAATTTGCTAGTTATTAACAAGTCACTGCTTCTCTCGGTTAATCTTAATAATATTTATCGAATATTGATAATAATAATCAATTCCCAATTTTATTCTTCAAAGTTGTGGTTGGCCTTCGGATAAGGGGACCCAAAAGTTCGTCCCACGACTACCTCGTATCGTATCGCGGAATATTTAGACGTGACCCCACAATGTTTCATCGGATGTGGACTGGACATGATCTTGAAGTCGCATTCCACCCCTCCCCACCCACCGGGGAAGGTTAGGTTATTTTAACTTTTTAGTCACCCATCACTTTTTGCCTCTTTTTAAACCTAACCTAATAAAAAATAAAGTATCACTAGTTAAACTTTAAGTAGGTATAAACAGTTTGATTGGGTTAGGCTAAAAAGAGGCAAAAATGGTGATAAAATAGTGATGGATGACCAAAAAGGTAACCTAACCTTCCCCGGGTGTGGGGAGGGGTGGAACTGACCTCCAGGTCATGTCCGGTCCACATCCGATGAAACATGTGGGGTCTAGTCTAAATATACGAGGTAGTCGTGGGACCAACTTTTGGGAATACAATCCCAACATACCCGACAAATCTAGATACATATTAAATATGAAATAGAATATAAATATAATGTATATTCTTTGCTCCGTGCAGATAATGGCCGTGATACTCACTTATTCCATCGTTCTTTCTCAGATTTGAGGATTTGGACTTCAGATTCTTCCGTTTGGAAGTTTTGATTGGAACTTGGAACGTCCATCAATGAAATCCAAAACTCCAAACAGCTTTCCAAACTGGTTTTGGATTTTCTTTTCCATTGATACTATACTTATACATATTTGTATTCACATAATATTTAAATACTTCTTTAGATATAATATGCATAGCATTTGTTGCTGCGAAAGTTCTGGTGTAAGTAAGTGTAAGAAAAACTTCCTCCTTTTCCCATACGTGAGTGACTAAACCACAGGTTTAGGACCGCAGGTCAATCTAACTTTCAGATTTTAGTTAGTTTAATTTAAATTAGGTTAGGTCCAAAAAATCTGAGAAGTTAGATAGGCCTGCGGTCCTAAGTCTGCGGTTTAGTCACTTAAGTCCTTTTCCCTCCCTTTTATTTAGAGTGAACCAGAGTGTTCTAGAAATAGTAAACTTTATTTTGGTTTGGCGGTAGTAATTCTATGAGATGACGAATTGAATTTCGAAAGATGACGCATTCAAATCTCCAGATTTCCTGTTTCAAGTAATATAACAAAGTATATATCGCAATTTATTTTCATTTATCATTGATGATGATTTATCAAAGTAGGAAATGAAAATGGAGAATGTTCCACGGGACTTTTTTAAAGAACATGTTTTAGGAATTTAGAAACCAATCTTGTGATCCTCCGTCCAGTTTTCTAGACGCTGAATAACTTTTCCCAACGAAAATCAATTTTTATTATGCTCATAGAAATGCCTCTCTATGGCAGAAATCTTATCTATGCTTTGAAACTTGAAATTGGTCATGATTTGTTTTGTGGTCATTTTTAATAGCCATAGTGACCTACTGCTCTACCTGCAGTTATTACATTTCCCCGTATTATAGTGAAATCCCTGACCCTTAATTGCCATTTGTGTGTATAATACTCTATAATATAAAATTGAGTCTGTGATTAAGGTTGAAGGATGTATGTGCAATACGCAGGCGCTGTAGTTTTACATATTTCAACACTTCTCTTCAGCACAAGGTTATTGCAGCTAGTATTATTAAGTTGCAAAGGATCACAACTTTATACGACAACAACTGAGAAGAGTTTGAGAACAGCGGTGAGAAAGACGGCACTGACAATGACAACTGTGAGAGGTGAGGAACAGACGAGTGTTGAAGCAGATTGGACAAAGTCTGGGACTAACAGCCCCAGCTCTTAACTGTTGCAATTCAAATAAGACAGAACAAAAAATTTTCTTATTTATAGCCATAGTCTGATTGAAAATGTCGTCTTTTGAATCGTGTCATTTCATTTTGATAATAACCTTCGTTTAGGAGCTATAGTGATTTGATCTTGTGGCAAATCCAAGGCCAGACTGAGGTTATCTGGCTGGGAAAGACGTACAGGCTCTTGTCCCAGACTTTGTCCAACGAAAACGGCGGTTTTCCTCCGTGCCTAACTACCGTAAAAAGCATCACCATGAAATTTAACCCACCTTAACCATACCATAGAAATACTATACCATACCATACCATACCATAGAAATACATACCA
>JABASH010002978.1:0-18045 GCA_019776445.1 Tomocerus maximus | reverse complement strand
TGTACTTCATGACGAAATCGGATAAGAAATTTTTGAGATTTTGAAACAAATGCAGAAAATGGCAGAAGTGTATTTTGATAGTCATCTGAGATTTCCAAAACGTATGCACCAAGGCCTTAAATAGGCGGTTTTGAATTATTGGCAGGTTAGGGGGCATGCCCTCCTTATTTAAAGGGGTATCTATGAGTAACTAAGAAAAATTGATCAATGTAAATTTCGTCTGAAAACCGCCTATTTAATTTACTTCTACGGTAGTTGGTCAGGTAATGTCAGGTGAAATAAAAATAAATTGCTGATACTGAATTCCTAAGCAGCGTTAAATGTTGCGTCTAGCCAACAAAGTTCACTCCTTACGTAAACCACATCCTGACTAACCAATCTCGAATTTTTGAGCTACGAACAAGAGAAACGGTGAAGGTTACGGCGGCTAATAAACGGTTAACTAGCGGAAGCCCAGCAGGCTTCATTTCACAAGTATTAGAGTAATAATAAACCCTTAAGGAACGTAGACTGTTGTCATGGCTCCCTTCCCTACCAGGTACAACCGTAGAGGGGGTCAAATTCCCTACTCCGGGTTTTGAGTGAAATTTGACCCCGTCTACGGTTGTACCTGGTAGGGAGCCATGACAACAGTCTACGTTCCTTGCTTGTAACGAAATATTAGTAAGTTTCGATCCTGGTACCAAAAACTTTTAACCCTTGACCTCTATTTCCCATTGACCTATTTAGAAGTGTTAAGGAGGTTGTCAGCTTTTATTTATTTGATCTAAATCACAACTTTCTAGGATGAACAGAACTAAAGTTATTTCGATTTTTTTTGGAACCCATGCCCATACCCCAGTCAGTGAGGGAATGACCGATTTTGCCCATTTTCCAACTCAGCAATCTTTTGACCGCAACCTAACAATAACTATAGAAAGTTTGAAGGAATAATATTATACTTCACACCCGGCCGTGCCAGTAAAGTATAACTCATAATTTTTGACGGCTTCCTGTGCTCGCAGAATTGTATTTTTCGGACATGAATACTAAACTGTATCCATTCCACAAAATAGTCAATCTACATCCGTTCTACCAAAAATTTTGACCACACTTTTTTGTCTACGGACAGACAGACATACTGTTATGAGTGATCACATAAAGTTCCGAAAGATCGAAACTTATTAATAGACCAGTCACCAGTTGCAATAAGGGCCGCCAAATGAAAAGCCTGTTCGCTTTACATAGGATTCCTGTGGTCCGCCAACAGGCTTTTCATTTGGCGGCCCTTATTGCAACTGGTCTATTTGTTACTGCAACAACGGCAGCAAAAATTGTTTTCCTGCCGCCATCCGTGACGGCCCTGTAGTAAAGTGGAAACTGCACTTGTATGTATTTGTATTGTGCTGAAAACCTGCCAGACGGCCAAAAAAGTCTGAAAATGTTCTGGAAGGATCGTGTTGGTGAAAGAAGATTTTCGTGTGAATGCACTAACCTGTAAGATTTACATTTGGGACACTGTGATTTCAACACGACCAAACTTTTATGGTAAGTTTGTTGGTTAGCGAACTACGCTGATGGATTTTATTGGCTCAGACTAGCCTATTGCAGCAATTATATAGATCCTTCATCATACATTTTGTTTCCGCTGACTATTCAACATTTATTCGGTAGCATCAGCTCACAGGAGTCGGCAGCAACCAGCAGATAAATTACAACAGACACAAACAGAACAAAGTGGCATAGAAAAGCTTAATTCTTGGGCCGTGGGAAAACAAAAATATTGTTCGGCAAAGTTCTACGGTTCGACTGCCGAGGACTGCACGATTACTAAAACTACATTCTGGAGAATATAATTGTTCAGTTCATCTCGTGGTTGCTGTTACGAAAGGTATTATTATAGCCTTTGCATTGGGTAGGTATTTGTTGGGTTCGTTGCTTTGAGTTGACTATTATTGAGAAGCGTTGTTTCTTGTTTGTATTCTCGGCGAGTTTGCAAACTCATTTCAAAGGATTTTTACGTACAAATTTTGAAATTTGATCATTTTCTGGAATAGATAACACTAAACGGAGCCAGTCAACTTTTACATTCCCGTGCGGGATTGAAGATTTTATCGTGATAAAGTAGCCCGGCGTCACCTCTTTTAAAAATGGCGTAAGTCAAAGCAATTATTTTAATATTTGAGGCTAAAAATTGCGGTTTTTCTTTTATTCTAACATTTTTATCTAAACAGTTAACTAAATTAATAAATTTGAGGAACAATTTTCATTCCTTGTGCGCTTCATTTGCTTAACTTTGAAGAAAGTTTATCTGGATTGAAGAATGCATTGATTGCATGAGTCATGAATAACTGACTGTAACAATCCACAATAATGTTATAGTGTTTTAGACAGCTTGGCATTGTGGCTTTTTGTGGGCAGTTAATGACAATGACATGATATACTTTGACAATAACTTTTTAATAGGTATTCAGGATTTTCGCTCTTTTTTTCTTTGTCCTTCATCCTTGATTGACGATGATTTTTACATACTTTTTATAGGCTGTCTTTAGCATAGCAAACCACAAATACTGATGATGATAACTGAAAAAATGTGTAAAGACATGTTATTTCTCCCTCAAAACGAATGACTAAACTAGGTTTCTGAACAAGAAATTGGAAAGAAACAGCTGACAGCCAGTAGGAGTGGGAGGAAAAACAGGTTCAGCGGGCAGAAAAGGCTTTTTTCTTGAATGGGATGGATGTAATCATTTTTCAGAATTTCAATCAGGCAGGAAAAACTTTTTGACCAGCAATGACATCTTTACACACTTGACTCATGATCACCTTTATGAAAATGATATGCTCATAATATTTTTCTCGTTTACTTAGTCTGATATGCTACTAAGACTTCCAATTCCAACTTCTAATTGCATTTTGTCTATTGCAACATACTTAAGAATTCATATTTACTAGATGTTAATGTTTAAAAAACATACAAACACGTCAGCTACAGGATAGGTACACCCTAACTAACATAGCTGTAGCCAACGAGTTTGACATTATCATTTGTAATTTTATATCCATTTCTATAAATTTTTTAAATAATCAAATAGAACGGAATATATTAATATAATATGTAATTTAAATTTTTTCAGATTACATCCTAGTGTGCAGTGGGCACAACGAACAAATTGTGTTTTTCTTACTATCCTCCTAGAAGATTGTAAAGAGCCGACAATAAAAATTGAACCTAATAATATTGAGTTCAAAGGAATTGGAGGTGCAGACAAAAAACAGTATGAATGTAACATTGATTTGTACGAGCCGGTGGATACCAACAATTCAGCTCATTCCGTTCGTGACCGTTGTATCGAATTCTGTTTGAAGAAAGAAAAGGATGGGCCATACTGGCCTAGACTGACCAAAAGCCAACAGAAGCATCATTGGCTTAAAGTAGATTTTAACAAGTGGAAGGATGAAGATGAATCAGATGATGAGAATCCTCGAGGGCCTGGTGGCGACGGAGGAGGAGGAGGACCAGATTTCGAAGAGGTAATGGTTTTGTGTTAATTATGGTGGATATTTGACGTTATAATCTATCTTATGAAGTGTAAAATTCATTTACGGACATTTTCAAACAATATTATTTCAATTTCAGATGATGCGACAAATGGGAGGACTAGGTGGTGGTGGTGGAATGGGAGGATTTGGAGGAATGGGAGGTGGAGAAAAACCTAATTTAGACGATCTAGACAAGGATGAGACTGACTCAGATGATGAAGATCTCCCAGATCTGGAATGAAGGAGTTATGCTATGTTTTAATAAACTCAAACAAAACATGCAATCATGCATGTTTCTGTCAAGGTATATTGTTGTTTTGTCAGGTTCTCCTATAAAATACAGTATACGTATTGTAAGTTGTAATAAGTAATTATTAAATTGAAACGATCATTCATTAAATACACTTTGTACGTTCAAAGATTATACATGTCTAATTCAGTATCATTACTTCGTTCTGGTATCGAATCCCGGTTAGACGACAACCTTCCTTCTCTCACTATTTTTTGTGATTTTTCTCCTTTCGTCGTATCCTTTTCTGTCTAAATGATAAGGTATACCTACATAAAAATGCCTATTGACCATATAGTCCATAATTCTCCATATTATTATATCGTAGCACAATGTAATGATTTTAATGAACTTACAAGGCATCTGTTTACGTGAAGTAATTAATTATTGTTATTAAAAGTCTACTGTTCAAATATTGTTTGTATTTGTATCCAAAATTAAATACTTGCTTGGTTTGGTTTGAAATTATTTCACCATTTTGCAGGTTTGTAATTTTGTAAACTTATTTCGGTAGCGTATCTAAAAGAAATTGTAATCGGGGCATAATTTTGTAGACGAGTGTGTTAAATGAAGGAAAATTAGTTGCATTGCATCAGACGGCGGTTAATTTTAGGAAGTCAATCTGTTTCCATTGATAACTTGTCTCCAAAATTTTCATCTAAAGCAGAGATTTCTCGCAAATAGCATTGATTTTTCATTTATTGTATTGACGAAATTCAGTGTTTGCCTTACAAGACAAACGCAATTAATTTTGCTAAATTAGTACATAAAGATGGCTGCGATATATTTTATAGTTTATAAAATCCCTTTTAGTCAGTTTTAAAATTGATTAAATTAATTAATACACTAAATATGCCCGTTGGACAAAACGAAGAAGTTACTTTTTGCAAATGAACGTTGTGTATTATCGCTTTCTCCCTGTAGTGTAGATGATCCTCTTTTTTGGAGGATCCATATACAACTTTCACATTCGAAATACATGATAAGTTTTGTTAACAGTTTAGGATTATACGGTGAAAGTTTTTTATGGAGTTTAGGTGAACATGGCGAAAGTCCAATTATTGGTATACTTATAATACTCACACTCACTCACGCTAGGTATATTACAAAGTGTATTTTTATATTTATTTTGAATCGTGACCCTGTTGAGGTGTAAGTGTAAATAGTGAAGTAATTTTTACACCAATTGTTTTCTACCTTTAATAAATCAAGGAGATTGGTATAAAAATGAAATCTGACCGACACTATAATAGTTTTATCATTTTGGACTTCTGGCCAGAGTTTTTTTGGGTCCGAACGTATTTATTAGAGCATCTGATGTCATTTTGTTGTGACAGCATCTTCATGGACAATTTTAGTCATCTTCAAAGAATCTTCCTCTCTGCAGCCAAATAATACGAGCGATATCGCGAAAATGTTAACTTCTTTTAATCCATGCCGATCTATCAATATAGGTACACATCTATTGTATTTGCATTCATTTTTCCTTCTGCAATGCAGAGAAAATCGTACATAGTGCCAATTAGTGCACCTTCCATAGCAAATGAACTTACTCCCCCGTCCCCCGCTGTATTGTAATTTAAAATAGGCCGGGGGAAAGGGAGGCGAAGAAAAACCTAATTTAGACATGTTATTATTAGTAAGGTACTATTTAGTTAAGGTTGCAAATTGCAGAAGATGTTAGTAGACAACAGAAACATCTCCCTTTTTGAAGAAGTTGTTGCGTTGCATTTTTTGATTTAGTATTCAATATAATAGGGAAGTAGTATGCTTTATTTAAAACATTTCGTCAATACGTCGACACTATAAGCCTACTTTTAAGCTGTTAGCAAGCGGAGAAAATAATTTGTTCTTTGACACTAGACATACTGATTACTGACATCAAGGATAATTTCATGTGTCACATAAGAATCTAATAAAATCTTGCGTTCGCATCTTCGTATGCATAGTGTATAATGACTGTCTGGTAGCACAAGTTGCATGCAGGAGACAAAGGCCAGTGATTTGCGGAATGTATTTTACGGTATAAGAATTCAGCACTGTCGTTTCCAATTTCCTTAACATTTTCTTTAACAAAGTAATATTCATAGCAGGAAATTCGTAGCTAGCTATGAATGGATTATTCAGTCAAACTTTTATAGAAAAACTTCTGGTTCTGATTCCAAATTGACAATATTATTTTTTAAGTCGAATTCAAATGAATAATACATAGTGATTCTATATAGTCCGGTGATTCTTATGCGATTTATGCAATGTCATGTCTATAAAAAAATAAGCTTGTTTGTCTGACCTGTGAATTTCACAAAATTTATTCACCAAAAGTTGTTTTTAACTGTAAGATTACGTTGTAATTTTACGTGGTCTGATATCTATATCGTATATCTGATTTTATTTTGTCATTTCTGAAGAACTTGTGAGACGATAACAAGAGTATTGAATATTATTTCGGTCGTGTTACTTTTATATCATATTGCTCGAGTAATGGTGAATCAGATATTGCTAGGTATTTCCGTATGGCTGAGTGGCATTAGTCGGTGCCGTCACCATAATCCCGTTTGCCAACATTTAAACGATCAGGGGCTGCTGTCACGTTGAAACCCAGTATTCTCGAATCAACCTTCTGCATTTTCCCCTTCTTTCCCTTCTTGCTTTTTGCCTAGAAAACAAAACCAAAAATTGTTTTAGGGCTTTCTTTCGTAAACAACAAACAATCCGCACATCCAATATTCAATATTTATCAAATTGATGACTTCGAATTGAGTGTATTTAAATACGATGACATATCGTCGAATCGTATTCTCAAGGAAATAATCAGTTGCACATAAGAACAATATAGCTATATTTTGGAGAGCATCAGGAGTCAGGGTTTGGCTGGGATCGTTAAATAATAGTAATCCCAATTATTTATAATTGCAACTTTGAATCCTATTGATTGATTGAAGGTAATTAAAGTATATTAAAGCTACTTTACGCTAATGTCAACCTGCCAACTCATTCAACTCAACCTTATTGGCAATACACAATATACTGTAAGTAGGACATAAATAGCTACTATCTAAAGAGATTCCTATGGTCAAATTATGATAATTATAGTTTAAAAACAACAGCAAGTGTACACAATAGGCTTATGTAAACAATTATGATAGTTATGCAGACAACCTTCTGCATTATTTGGTACTTACCACCATGAACCCATGCTCCTGATGCTCGTCTAGTCCCTGATGATAGTACGATTCATCCCCACGACCCTCATCCTCAGCCTGCCCTACCCCTGATCCCCCAAAACTTTGATATTCTGATCTCATTTTAGATTTCCTCACCTTGACTTCTTGAAAGTCATTTTGATTGGGATTTATAGCGCTCGCTGGACGGCACAAATTATCCTCGAAAGCACCACCGTCATCTTTTTCTTTACGAGCATTTTTCCAACGAGAACGTCTTTCCAAAAAATCACGTCCGAACTCCCTAGCTTCGCGTCCATCTCCTAGGTAAGAACGAACATAATCTCCAACCTCAAAAGGAGATTCTACTTCCTTAAGAAAAGCAACAAATGTCGGGATGTCAACAGATCCGCCACCAATTGACTCAACACTTTCAAAACACCAACGTGTAAAATCGTCTTGGAAATTTGTCTGGGAAATCTGGGGAACTTTTCCATGCATACTTTGCTCATGGAACATTTTCATAAATACATCTTCGGATTCTTTTGAACGTTTAGAGGAGTTCATGTGCATTGCATTCTGTGGTGGATTTTGAGACTGTGATATATTATTGCTCAATTGGTTTTGTATGGTAGCACTCATTGTCTGATTTTGATTATTGCTAGAAGGAGAGGATGTTTTCCCGTGTTTCCCTCCGCCACTACTATTGCTAGTAAGAACAGGTCCAGGCTCATCCCATATTCCACCTGCAAACGATGAATGTCAATTCAGTCAATATGTCAATTAAACGGTATAAAAATTGCAAGCAATACTTAATTATTATAAATTATTTCATTAAAACTTGATAAAAAATCTGATACCATTAGTCTTATTAGAAGGATTAGGAGCGTTCAAGGAAGCCCTATTAGCCCAAGTAAGATGGGAACTCCAAACTGCTTGCTGCTGATGGTGCTGTTGAATCATGGCTCTTTGCTCCCTCTCTTTCTGCTGTTGCTGCAAACCCAAAAAATAGAGGAATAATAAAATGCCCCGTTATTATTAGTAATAAACAGCCCACAAAATTCTCTTCTACCATTTACCCACCTTGGACAATTTTGCTTGCTCCTCGGCTTGAATTTCAGTTAAGGATTTAATAGCAACTTTTTGTTGTGGAGCAGCTCCCTGTGCCCATTTTAAACTTAGTCCACCTTTACCCTGTTGTTGCTGTCTTAATTGCTCTTGCTGTTGGAGTTGTTGTTTCTTTTTCAGCATTTGTTGTCTCATCAATTCTTCTTGTTGTTGCTTCACAGCCTCTTCCTGTTGGATTTCAAGAAGAGTGCGTGCCTGTCCGGATGTATTTTGAGGTTGCATTGATGAATTCCACGAGAACCTTTGCTGGTCTTGCTGTTGCTGCAGTTTGGCTTGTTGCTCCTGCCGTTCTCGCTCTCTCTGCTGCTGCTCCAATAATTGTTGCTGTTCCAGCCTTTGCTGCTCTTGTCTTTGCTGTTCAAGACGCTGTTGCTCTAAACGTTGCTGTTCCTGTCTCTGCTGTTCCAACCTTTGTTGCTCTTGTCTTTGCTGCTCCAAACGTTGTTGTTCTTGCCGTTGTTGTTCTAATCTCTGTTGTTCCAATTGTTGTTGTTGAAGACGTTGCTGTTGTATAATAAGCTCTTTTTGCCGAGCCATTTCTTTCTGTCGTGCTAACTCTGCTTCATGTTGTTGCTTTAATAGTTCTTCTTGTTGCTTCTGTAATAAATACTGTTCCTGAAAAATTTAAAAATAAAATTTCGTTAAACGGGTATTATTTTTATTTGCACAACAAAATTACTGGGTAGTTCTTTTCAATCGTACAATTATAGTAAAAAAAGGATTTTCAATAAAGATTTTCGCAGTTTCACTAGTTTAAAATATTGATAATAAATATATATTAAGAATATAATATACTTCTCTGATTTTTCTTTGTTTCTCCCTTTCTCTTTCCTCAGCCTCTTGCCTCTGCTGCTCTTCCAGTCGTTTCCTTTCTTCTTCTTCTTCTAATAACCTCTTACGCTCCTTTTCTTCTTCTTCCTTTCTTCTACGAAGCAATAACTCTTCCTCCTGCTGAAAAACCAAAAAATGTTAAATTAAAGTAAACCAAATTCATAGGTAAAATTGGTGTACATCAATTACATCATGCGCTTGATCTTTCAATCTGGGATTTAAAATAACATAATAACAAATTATTATTGTAAATTATCGTTCTTCAAAAATATGAGCACAGGCAAAAATTACCAGTTTTTGCGCCTTGAGCAATTGTTCACGGTAATCCCAGACAGGACCACTTGAGTTTTGCATCCACTGCTGCTGAGGTTGTTGAGGACCATGTTGTTGTTGTTGCTGATGTACTGAATTAGGAGTGGAGTTCATTCCCCATTGGTTTATAGGATCCATTTTCCCACTCGTGTTAATTTTATGCTGCTGAGTATTAGCCATATTAGTAAGCTGCTGAACTAAAGACTGTATAGGATCTGAAGGTGGAATCGGTGACTTTCTAACATCCATCTAAATACACAGGCAGATTGAAAATATTAATAAACAGACTGTTACTCTTATTTTTAGTTTTAACCAGAGATCATTGGACACAACGTAAAGGGTTTAAAAAATAAAACAAAAATCACTTTTTCTCTTACTGGAGTTGTCATCTGTTGCTGTATGTGGGGATTAAGAAATTCGGGTTTAACATTTGGTTGCGTATGAGGGGGCTCACCACTATTTTTTAGCTGCAAATGAAATATAGACATAAACACTTGCTTAAGAAACTTGGACGTAAAGGACAATACTACTAACATTGGATTTTGATTGATATAAATTTTAATAGAGTTAATAAAATAAAGTGAGGCGCCTGCAATTAAGACAATACCTGCTGAGCTTGTCTTTGAAATAAAGCTTGCAGATGTTCAATTGGATTATTACTATTTTCAATATTAGGACCATGAGCTTTGGCATAATTAAGAAGCATTATCTGTTCAGGTGTCAATCCTACCGTTGCTGTATTTGCTCGAGAGGCTTGATGTTGAGTTGTCTGAATTGTAGATCCTTGCCACCCTTCTTCCTTCCTAACTCCTCCATGACTTAAGCTACATTTGTGAGGGGAACAATTTTCGTTAGGTTCATATCTAGTACAATTTATTACCTAATAGAGAAGTTATATTAATTATTCTAGTTAAAGCAAACGAAACGGGAGAAAATATTACTTCATTAAATATTGTTGCTGTTGCTGTTGTTCTCTCAAAATATTTTGTTGGGCCATCTGTTGTTGTTGTTGTTGTTGTTGCTGTTGTTGTTGCTGTTGTTGCTGTCTTTGGTGAAACTGAGCCTGAAGATTTCCATCTTGAATATGATCTACTAAGGCACTTGAGTTTGGCTCCTAAAATGAAAAATAATTTAAATTTGAAAACACTGCTAATCATATAAGAATGTTATAAAGTAATGAAGACGGAACAAGTCCTGTCCAAATTACTAAAATTACAACCGATGTCAAACTTACCGGAATAGGTGCAGGTGGTGGCGATTCACTGTGAGCTGCAAATGGATTTCTAGAATAAAGCTTTCCCATTTCTGCCAGTGTGATAAAAACTTTGTCACACTCACGACGAAGCAGAAGATTACCAGTAAAATATCCCTGGGTATACCATTGAGCCATTTCATGTGTGGCAAAAGGTCCTTGAACACTGCCTTGAGGATCTCTATAAAACCAAATGTCCATTGATGCGGGCGGGGAGGACGTTTGGGTAGGCAAAGAGGGCACATTGGGAACAACATTTGCAGGGACACCAGATACAACTCCTGGATTACCAGGAACAGTTGCACTCATATTATTAACAGTCACTGTTGTGCCAGAACTAGACGCATTCACAACATTTATCTGAGCTTGAGAGTATGAAACATTCTGGTTATTTAAGCTGTGCGGAATTGTAGACGTTACTCGAGATCCAGAACCATCTTCCTCTATAAGCTTGGCTACCAAATTGTCAGCTTCTTCAGTCATACTAAAAATCAAAGCGAAAATATTATGTTAGCTTTATTTATTATTTATTTACATTTTTCTACATTCTAAATATTATACAGAAGTAATTTAGTATTAACGAATGAATGAAGATTTACCTTCGGTAATGCTCTTCTTCAGTATGCCTCTGAATAGATGAAACTGTTTTGGAAGCTCGAATATCAATACTTTGTTTTTGATTAGTGAGACTTTCGGGGTGACCCATTTGATCACTTTTCACATTTTGGTGGTGGTGCTGCTGCGATTGGGACAACACCGTATGAGACTGATTGTGAGAATGTTCTAATACATGATGATGTGAAGATTGCTGTTGAGACTGGAGTTTCCCTTGCGAAGGAGATGAAGTCGTCATATCCTCTCTATGACCTAAATCGGACTTTTTATCAAGGATGTTATTACTACTTTGGCTATGAGAGTTGGTAGGATATTTGTCCGAAATGTCATGATTGCGGTAGGAGGACGGGTTATAATGGTCATTTTCTATGGGGGGCTCTATCTCCTCTTGTACAGCCGGGGGAATCACAGCTTTCATATTATCGCCTCTTTCAGGGGTTCGCTTTTGTACTAAATATACACGTGACATCCGTTACATTTTCAATACATACTATATTCACAAACTTTATATAACATTCCATTAATTCAATGTTGTACCTCTGTCGTTTTGAGATCCATGAGGCTCGGATTCATTTTTCGACTCTTTGGACTTTCCATCACCAACCCCTTTGCTATCAAAAGAATTATTTTTGCTACTGTTCCGATCTTCGCCATGAAAAGCCCCACTCGAATCAAACGTCCCACTCTCCTCACAGGGATTGTCTCTAGCCCTGCAAACGTTAATTACATGAATTAATTACATAATATATACAATAAAAATTGGCTAATTAATAATGCATCGAAGACTGTATAAAATAAAAATAAAATAGTGAAAACTGACTGAAAAAACTTAGTATAAAATACAAATATTTGTACCATTCTGGAAGGTTATCTTGAGCCCCATCTTCACTCCAACTCTTATGAAGACGTCTTCCTCCAGCTGACCTTGGAGCATCTTCATCGTCTTCTCTCCTCCAACGGGGTTTACGCCATCCATCATCATCTTCATGACGTCTTCCTCCACCGCCTCCTCCATACGACTCGCGCGTTCTCCAACTTCCTCCTCTTGCTCCGCCATCCTCGGGAGGGGAAGGACCAGGACCACTCAAAGTTCCATTTCTTTCAGCCCAAACTCTCTCATGTGCACTCTAATTATAATAATACAAAATAGATAAAATATCGTGAAGGTGGATTAAGCTCCATGATAATTTAATGATCAAAATACTAACTACAGAATACGTAAAACAATTGTAATTTTACGAAACAAAAATATATCTGCTACTAGTGCTACTATAAAAATAAAAAATTACTGATTACATTTACTACCTGAGAACGTTCAAAGGTTCTGGGTCGGGAAAATGATCTGTCTTCTTCTTCGTGTGGTCTGCTGTAATAGCCACCACCCCCTCCTCCTCTGCCACGACCTCCTCTACCACGCTCTATTCCCGATCCTCTTCCCCGGATAGCATACCCTCCCCTTCCAACAGTAATAGGCCCTGAACCACCCTGTCTGGACGACTCAGGTTGTGGTATATGCCAAATCCTCTGTAATAAAAATAAATGTAATATTTTCATTTAAAATTAAGAATGGAATGGTCAGTTTCTATAATTTATACTGGCAATTCTTGTAAGTTTTCACAAGAAAAAAGTGACAGTACTTACAATTTCTTCTTCTGAGGGCTGTGAAAATGCCAAAGGTGGTTGCATTTTTTCCACATAAAGAGTCTGAAATTTATCTAAACATGGCGGAGGCGTAAAATTTTTGTCGTAGAGAGTCAACATTTCTTCTCGAGTATAACTGTGCTCAGAAATTTTAAACCGATTTGGATTGCTGCTCATTCCTGGTGGAGTACTCCCTCTTCCCTCCCTTCCTTGATTTTGATGAACATGATGCTGCTGGTATGACTGTTGATATTGTATGGAAGATGCTGAGACTGATGAATAGTCTCTGTTAGATCCTCCTCCGCCGACAATACCGGTACCTCCTCCACCACCACTTCCACCACTCCAACCTCCTCCTGAAGGACCTGTTCCTCCAGTGCTTCCACTGTCAGATGACAACGCTCTTAACCAATCAGGACCAAATTTTAATGACGCGTCTCCAATTTTCGGTTGCATCGGCATAGGTGACATGCTGCAATTCACAAAATTGACATTAATACTCTTGATTCATGACATGACTGCACGACCTAATTTAATTATGTACTCACAACACTCACAAGGAAGAACAATACAAAGGCAAAGAAAAAGTAATACACACAAAGGCACTAAATTACTGTTTGCCCAAGAGTAGTAAATGGTACACTGTACATGTGAACTATTACAGTAAAAAATTGATCGTTTTAGGTTGGTGTATGGAACACAAGATTTCTCTTAACAATTTACGAAATTCGGATTTCTGATAGTGATGTGAGATCAATAGATTATGAATACTAAAGGAAATTCAAATTCTCATATATTTGGATTCCGAATCAGACATCATATTTATATTTAATAACAAGTAATTTTGACTGGAGGGTTGAAAAAAGTTTCTCTAATGTACACTCATTCAAGTTAACTATATTATTTGCAAAATCACTTGCATAAAAAGGCTATATTATTACCATGTTCAAAGATTACTGAAGAGCAAGGAGTTAAGACTAAAAAATGTTAACCAGTGAAAACAGAAGATGAAGAATAATTCCTTTTTAAACTTTTACTTTTAATACTTAATACACTTATAATGAAAAAATCGTTGTTGACCAATTTCGGTACCCGACTGTCCTGGCACTGAATTTTACAAGTTATCGATAACTGTTTTAATAATTGCTTTTTAAAACTCAATAACACCTGCACTTTGAAATTCTTAATAGTTGACTAGACAGAGACTAGACACGACATACTGATAGACATTCTAAATCATAGCTAGATCCAACAAACTTAGGCATAGATTTAATTATAACGATAGTGTCTATATTATTAGTATCTCGTATGGCCCACATAATGTAATTTAACGGTTTTATATCTACATAGAAAACTACACTTTCGAAGGTTCTTTTGATACTAATCTATCTCCTCTACTAGTAAGTAGGAACATTGTATACTTTAGTATAATGTATTAAAGAGAAATAAGAGAAAGCAATGTATAGTAGCACTCTGTGAGTTACTTTGTTTATCGAAAACATTGCAGAGCGAGTTGCCCATAATGTAGACCCAACCAAGATTCAAGATAGACCCGACTTGATACACACACAAAGATGTATTTTTAGGCTTGTGTGATTATCTGTTATTTGGAACAAACAAACCTAGTATTTTTAGAACATTGTGCCTCCACCGGCAGCAACGATAGGGACATATTATTTTTCAATAATTATGGTGCGATCTGATCGTGTGATGGCCGATGGCACACCGCATACCCACCAACTACACATACAAGTAATTCTACGGAAATTCGAAAATCCTGATCAAATATTTACTTAACTATTTTAAAAAATAACAATCTTTTAAACTTGACTTCTACCCAGAAAGTAAGCAAAGGAAGGTACAAAGGTAAACAAACAATACGGTATCCCAAGCCCAAACATACACTGGCATAAAGTAGAAGGAAATGCGTGGTCATTGGTTTAAATTGTATTACTAATATCTTACCTTTTGCTTGGCATTCTACAACAGTTAGTTTCCGGTTCGTCAACAAATATTGACTCCGCAGTCAACAGTTTATAGCTGGTTGAATTGTATTTAAAATCCACTGTAGGTTTGAATTATTCTGTACCTCTTTTAAGGTATAAAGTAAACAACAACGATGACGATTTGATTTAAATCGTATAATATGGAGTCTGAATGCAATATATTCTTTACAGATAGATTCGATTGAATTGTGAAAAGTCAACTATTAAAAATTATTTTGCTTCACCTATGGAGAATGAGAAAGTACATGTACACTAGTAATACTTATATTACACATATCATTGCAAGACGACATAAATTCACGAATAAATAATATGGAATGATCTGACAACACTATTGACAGAAACAGTTTTACAAAAGTTGTCAGCGGAACCTTATAAACATTAATGGGTTTACGGGTACGAATTTGAATGATCTTACAATGGGATGATCATGTATCTTTTTGTGTCTCTAACGACAGAAATGGTAACGTTGTAGAACTCACTAACCACAATAACCACGGTGTATAATCTATAGCTCTAAGCTTTTTCACAAATAGTTATTCACTCCACTTGTACTCACAAAACCCCTGATTAACTCCAAAACTGACTTTAACTGGCTGTTAACGTCGTTAAAATTACTTGCGAGTGTAGAGGCGACGAGACGAGTAGTTGCATTTATTGTAATGGCCAATGACTTGATGTAGAATTACACGAATGGACGATTAAACTCTACCGTGCGATCAATTTCTAAAAATGTCAAACAAAAAATTAATAAAAATCAGCAATTTTCAGCATACATAATGTAACATGATCATATCAGTAAATAAAGTGTAGTGCCAATGATATTCCTAAAAATATTAGTATTACAGACATTTTTCTTGATAGTCTACCAAAAAGGATGCCTATGACCTACGGTTCAAAAGGCATAAAATTGACTTACCATAACCACACTTACACACCACAAATCCTCAGAAATCAGCTTTCAGCTGCTGAAGAAGAACCACCATCCAAATTCGAAATTCAGCTCAAGAAGACTTCATGACCTGTAATTGACAAAAATTTTTGAAAAGAGACATTCGTTTAAACAATATTGTATGTATACTTTACAAACATCTTATACCTTACACCCTATCCTTTACTATTAAATAATCATATCAATGAAAAATACTGTCAAAATTAAATAGTTTCTAGTAACTTTATAAACGTAAATTGTATGAACAATTTATTCAATGAACATATAAAGTCCACCCAGTTTGTCAATTGCTTGTCTAATCGTTAAATTGAAGTTATTTCAAGACATTATGACACATTCACACAGAAGGATGACGGGTACTGGGCACATTACACACATTGTATAAGTATGTGTGCTTGCGTGGTGTGATGGTTTTGTGGTGGATGGTGAGTGAAAGGCATTTACGTTAACAAGAACACTGAACAGAAGATAAGAAAGATTAGACATTAAATTAGAATAATATTAAAAACAGAGAAACAACAAACGCGATAATAAGATGATAATAAATGTCAAAATCTGAACATAATGGATGGATAATAGATATATTTAGAGAGCAAAAGACCATACTTTCAATCTTAACAGAAAAATATGGAATAATCTCACGATCGTATCCCCAGCCACATTCAATTTGGAATTGCAAGCTGAAATTGTATAACGTGTAAAAGTGTATCTCTTGCTTTTGGCTTTAGTTAACACAATTGCAATACTTACAACTTATGATACTGGCTTAAATATTTAACTGTGTTTAGCGGATTTAATAATTTTTTGATCTGACAAAAAAACCATTGCATAGTGTCAAATTAAATTCCCTTTTCACTTACCACTATAATACATTAAGGTTGACGGTAATAAAAAGAAAGAATACTTCAATGACTTGATCTGCTACAACAAGAGCATAAACAATAAGACAAAAGTGACTGACTGGTGGTCTTCCTGTGGTTCAGACAAGATGAAAACCGTCGACCATAAGACTGACGATATCCAAATTCAAAATCCAAACAAGACCAACCTGATTATGAATGAAATGGTAAACACCAATTATTATCAATACACTGACGAAACGACATAAAATACCTTTTATTTTGTTAAAACACGATTGAGAAAATGGGAAAGCACAAAATGTACATTTATTAATTAGTCAAAAACCAACAATATGTAATATGATTTGATAGTAGAGCAGGCAGCAGTAGTAAGTAGCGTAGCAAAGTAGCAATAATACACATACACATACAATACATACGAGATAGGAACGAACAGTCAATGTTGAATACAATACGCAGCAAACAACAACAACCAACAACTCCGTCCGACAACTCGATTTATAAATTGAATGTTATAGAAAGAATGTAGAATGGCTTTGCTTAGCCTCTGTCTATGTGTGCATTGCTTCTTGCGACTTCGTTCGACTGCTTCGGTTAATTCTCTTTCTCCTATCTATTCTCATTCTATCTCTACACTTCAGTTAGAAATGGCTTGCTTTAGAACTAAAATACACCCCGCCTTTACAAAAGTATAGTATTAAGCATATTCGGGGAAATACTATCTAATACTACTAAAGTTAATACTTGACAAAGTGCGCGAAAAATGAATAAAATCCACGGAATTTATAACTTGTTTGTACAATACTCGCTCTCAAGGCATTTCATTCGCATTCTGGTCCTACAACATAACAGAGTCTGGTCCTTCTAGTCCTAGTTCTAGCCTCCGCTTCTACTAGTCTTCTCGTGTGTATGTAATCTAGTCTTAAAGTTCTAGTCCCTACTCTACCTAGTAGTCCAGTTTGTCTGCTACTTTTGCTCAATGCTCATCTATGCTACAATAGTTACTTTATAATGTTACAATGTTACAATTTCTCCGTTCGTACATAACCTCGTTGAGTTTTTGGCTCGACTGCTCTCCCTATCATCTAGTAATTGCACCGAGAACGTGCAAATATAAAATTATTTAAATCTTCCTCATTTACCAAGAGTAACTTGACTACAGCCAAAACATCATGCACTGCAAAATAATACCAAAATGTAAATACCAATTTACCTTCCTGTCGAAAATGCGATTATGCTCAAACTCAACGAGCGTTGATATGACACTATTGAATGGGTCGAGACCAGAGTATAAAGTCGGCATGCCGTAAACTATTTTTCGATGCCGCATGCCGTAAATGCCGTAAATGCCGAAAAGCCGTAAATGCCGTAAACTAACCAAAGACACCGTTTTTAGCACATAAGGAAATGGCATTGTAGTAGTTTACGGCGTTTACGGCATTTACGGCATGCCGTAAACTATTTTGTGCCGCATTT